>JAYESA010000538.1:120000-150000 GCA_036927795.1 Iris macrosiphon | reverse complement strand
CCACGGGTTCTAATCGATGTCTAGATCCTAGAAAAAATACTAACTCTCTAATTCTAGGTCCGTGACAAAAATGCGCACGCACATAGAACTACGACGACAAAAACTCCTAAATCGCCCGAAATGCCCAAATCTCTGTGACACGGCCTCACGTGTCTGAACGGGAACATGTACTTATCCTCAAGACACCCAGGCACGTCTACCTAGGTCTGTCTAACCTAGGACAACACCAAAAATTGGGTCAATCTCGGATTTTACCCAAAATTGACATAAAACCTAATATCAAAGTCTCCAAACACATCTCAACAAGCTCTAACTTTCTTCCACGGTTAGCCCTAAGGTCTAGGAAGGTTCTAAACTACTAATTACACTATCTTAAAGTAATCACAAGGGGAAAAATTAGGGTTTACCTTTTGGGAGTTGGAATCCCAAGCCAAAGTCTCCAAAAAGTCTCAAATTTACTACACCAAGCTTCCAACCCAAGCTCCAACACCAAATCTAAGCTCTACCCACCTAGGTTAGGGGAAAGCAAAGGGTTAGGGTTTGCATTAATGGAATAAATAGAAGAAGGAAGAGAAGAAAAGGAAGAACTTACTTGAAATTGTAGGAATTGGAAGAAGGAAAGAAGAAGTAAAGAGTGGAGAGTGGAAATAGAGAAGAAGAAGAAGAAGAAGAAATAAAATAAAGGGAATGGGGGGTGCTGGTTATATGATCGGCCAAGGGTTAAGGGTTAGGGTTTGGGTTAGTGAAATGACCAAAATGCCCCTCTCTTAAGTCATTCTAATTGGGGTTTGGGTTTGGGGTTCCAAATGCACTCAAATAAATTCCTAATCATCCAACTAACTAATAAAAATATAAATAACTATTCTAAGCCAATAAATAAGTCGGACATGGGTGTTGGTTGGGTCTGACAAGGGTCCACTTGGGTTTGACATGGGGTCCAGGCTAGCAAAAATACTAAAATAACTAATAAAAAATAATACAACCAACAATTAAATATTAATAAAAATATTTATGATAAATACACAAATAACCAAATTAAATAAAAAATATATCCTGCTCTGGAAATGGGATAGTGACAGCTGAAGATGCAGCCGGAAGATCGAAGCGATGGTGGGAATGGCCTAAGTCAACTGATGAGATTCGGAGTTGTCATTCCCCAGTCCCAAAATACCGAGGGACTAGCCACGTGGCATTGGCCAACAGCACACTCCAATGGGCAACCCCAATTTAATGGAACCGTTAGAGTGTACTTAAGTTGTAAAACAAATATAATGGTCTATGATATATTTCACGGTCTAATTCTAATCTCATCCACATGTGGTAAACATAACCAAATGTCAGAATAATCGAAATAAAATATAATCCAATAACAAGTCTCAATAAATAGTATTTCAGAGAACAATTCGATAATGAGTTTAGTACAGTAATCCAAGAGATAGGAAATAGAGAAACTAAAAACAGAAATAACTGAGTATATAAAAAAAATACTCAGAAGAAATCCTCTGGCACCACCTCGTCCTCTGGTGCTGGTACTACTCCAGCGTCAGCTCCTGTCCCGTATACCTCGGGGTAAATCTCCTCTGCTATACCTGGGGACATAATCCGGATCCAGGTCCTCAGGGGACATAGCAAGGTACAAGAATAACTCAATCCAAATAAATGCAGTATATAAAAATAAATATCCACAGGGTAAACTAGGTAACCAACTATGTGATATGCAAGTGAGAGCATCACTAGTACTCAGGCTGAGACCACTACAAGCTCTGTGTCGGGGAGCCGGTAGCAGTAATATCACGTAATGGGCCTAGCTCTGATACAGAGGCTACAGCACCACAATAATAAATATATATGTATGTAATCAGCATATAGCATGTGTGTCTCTCCCTACCCAATATAATCACACGTCTCATGTCCATGACATCTCATGTCCATAACACGCAAGATCATGACCTCTAGCTAGTACAGCGAGTCATAACAATGTCTATGAATATGCAAGATCTATGTAACAAATCCTGTAAGCCTATACAGAATTACCATGAATAACTCATGTCCAAAGGTCGCCTATGTACATCCGCGTAGCTTTTCTGACTACTTTGAGCAACTCAAAGATTTTAATGAACCATGCAAGCTTTTTTGATGGCTTATTCAATAAGTTTTGGTCCGAGTACTTGTTGTTCACCGACTTTCTCCTAATATATCGACGATCGACACTTGCGTCCATACAATGCTTTATACCGGGCCATCTGAATACTCTCTTGATAATTGTTGTTATAAGCGAACTATGTCAGCGATAGATAGGTATCCCAACTTGCCTTCAAATCTAGCAAGCACAGTCGCAACATGTCTTCTAGGATTTGGTTTACTCTCTCGGTCTGTCCATCAGTCTGCGGATTATACGCCGAGATAAAATGTAACTTGGTGCCCATTATCGCCTGAAGGCTTTTTCAGAATCGAGATAAGAATCGCTCATCCCTATCCGACACAATTGAGACTGACACTCCATGTAATCGGACAATCTGATCTAAGTAAATTTGAGCCAAACGGTCAGCGCTACATGTATTTTTGATTGCTATGAAATGAACTGACTTGGTCAGTCTATCCAGATGACCTAAATTGCATTATTTCTCTTTGGTATCCTTGGTAAGCCCACTATGAAATCCATTGAGATGTCCTCCCACTTTCATTCCGGAATGGCGACGTTCTGCAACTCTCCGCCAGGTCACTGGTGTTTTGCCTTCCCACGTTGACAATCCAGATATCGTAACACGAACAATGCCACATCTTTCTTCATGCCATGCCACCAAAATATTGTGCGCAGATCCTTGTACATTTTGGTGCTTCATGGGTGCAAGGTATAATTACCATAATGAGCCTCGGTCAGTATTTTCTTTCTGAGTTCAACATCCTTAGGTTCATATAATTTGCCCTTAAGCCATAACGTTCCATTCTCGTATTCCACAAAATTGGTTGCCTTTTCTGCTAAAATTAACTCGCGTATATTCTGCAGGAATAGGTCATCCTTTTACGCGAATTTGATCTTTTCGAGCAAGTTTGGTTCTAAATACAATTAAACCAGCTACGCTCCTTGTGTACGAACTTTGTATTTGATGCTCATTTCTTCCAACTCTTGAAGTAATCTGCTTGACACAGATAATGATTTGACAAATTTTTGACTCAATGCATCTGCCACAACTTTTGCTTTTCCTGGCATATAAGCAATTGTCAAGTCATAATCCTTTATCATTTCTAGCCATCATCATTGTCTCAAGTTTAATTCCTTTTGCATAAATATGTACTTAAGGCTTTTGTGATCTGTGAAGATCTTGCAGGACACTCTATAGAGATAGTGTCACCACAATTTTAACGCGAGCATAATTTTTGCAAGTTCCAAATTATGCGTCGGGTAATTCTTTTCATGTTATTTCAACTGTCTTGAGGCATACACAATTACTTTCCCATGATGCGTAAGAACACATCCTAATCCAAGATGAGATGCATCGTTGTAGATCTGAAATCCCTCAGGTCCATCTGGAAGAGTAAGAATTGGAGCTGAGATGAGTCGCTGCTTCAGTTCCTAAAAACTGCTCTCACATTCATCTGTCTATTTGAATACTACTCCCTTTTGGGTGAGGTGAGTCAGAGGTGACACAATCTTCGCAAATTTTTTTACGAATCTCCGATAGTAGCTAGCCAAGCCGAGAAAACTTCTGAACTCACTAGCTGATGTAGGTTATTTCCAGTCCACCACTGCCTCTATCTTCTTCGGGTCATCTGATACACTCTGTTAAAATAACATGTCCAAGAAAAGCCATAATGCTCATCAAGAACTCTCACTTACTTAACTTCACATATAACTGATGTTCATGAAGTGTCTGCATTACGGTCCTTAAATATTCAACGTGAGTTTCTCTGTCTCTCGAGTAGATTAAGATATCATCGATGGACTTGACGATGAACTTGTCTAAGAAGGGTCGGAATACTCGATTCATAAAACCCATGAAAGCCGCTGGAGCATTGGTCAAACCAAAAGACATATCCAAAAACTCGTAGTGTCCATATCTTGTACGAAAAGCCGACTTTGGAATATCCTCTAGTTCGATCTTCAACTTGTGATACCCTGAACGAAGATCAATCTTTGAAAATATTGTTGTGCCATGAAGTTGGTCAAACAGATCATCAATTCTTGACAACGGATACTTGTTCCTGACTTGCTCTTTGTTTAATTCCTGATAACCTATGCAAAGATGCATTGTGCCATCTTTTTTCTTCATAAACAGCACTAGAGCTCCCCAAGGTAAAATACTAGGACGAATATAGCCACAATCTAGTAACTCTTGTAGTTGTGACTTCAGTTCCTTCAATTTGGCATGATCTATCTGATATGGAGCTTTTGATATCGGTCAAGTATCTAAAAATGTGTCAATATTGAACTCAATTTCTCAGTCTGGAGGCATTCTAGGTATCTCCTTTGGAAATACGTCGGAGAATTCTGCTACGAGTTCTATCTCTCCCGAGTTTATGCCCTTCATCCGAGTATCTCGTACAGAAGCAAGGTACCCTTCACACCCCGAATATAGCATATATCTTGTCGTGAATATAGCATACATCTTGTCGTTATTGCTGATACCACCATCACTCTTTTAGCTCCAAACTATACGACTAAGAGAACTCTGCCTTTCCATGAATGCGAAACACAACTCCCTTCTCCGCACAGTAAATTATCGCATTGCATGCTCCGAGCCAATCCATGCCTAAGATGATGTCGTAACGACGATGTCCAGGACTTTTGAATCCAAGGGCACGTACTTTTCCCCAATATAAAGATAATCATCCCTGCAAATTGAACTTACAGGCAAATCTATTCCGGACGGAGTATTGACACTAAGATTCATATCTAATGGTGTCTTATAAAATTTATGTTAATTAGCAAATGTAGATGATATGAAGCTATGTGTAGCACCAAAATTAAATAGTACATGAGCAGGTATTTCTCTATAAAGCAATATACCTGTTATGACAGTGTTTGAGGCAAGAACTTATTCTTGAGTCAGTGTGAACACTCTACCATGTCCTCCTGGTCGCGGGTTCTGAGGATTCACAATTGCCGTATGTGGAGCTCGTGGTGCTTGTCCACGATTCTGATTGTACTGTTGATCATGATTCTGATTGCGATATTGATCGTGATTTCAATTTTTTCCCCCACTATTGCACCACGCAGCTTTGTGATCCAAACTGCCACACATAAAACATCCAGCCTGACACTCATCTTGACGGTGTCCAATCCGCTTGCACCTATTATAGTACGATCACTGATAGGGTCCCCTGTTGTCATATATATTTTGACGCTTGGAAGCATCAGACCCGCTTGCTGCCATGGGTCGTTTGTAGTTGTTCCCATTGTTGTGTTGTGTCTTCCCTCGAGGATAAAATTTTTCTATCTCGAGAGCCGCTTCATAGGCTTCCCGGTATGTCGCACACTTTCGGTTGAGAATATCAAGCTGTAAGCACTCATTCAGACCCTCAATGAATCACAATCATTTTGCCTCATCGTTCGGTATCATATAGCCGCCGAACTTTGATCTCTTTAAGAACTCTGCTTCATAATCGCTGATGAACATATTGCCCTGCTCGAGTGCTATGAACTCTTTTTCCTTCCTGTGATGGACAGCTGGTAGAATAAACTGTGCGATGAATGCTTGCTTAAATGTCTCCCAAGAGACTTTGGCTTCTTGGATTGTCTGTATAATGCTTGTCTCTTCTAATCCCACTAGTCTTCTGCTTTGAGACATAGCTGCACAGCCGCACAATCCACTCTTTTGGTGCCTTATACATCCAACATACAGAAAATGTCCTCCAAAGTCTTTAGGAAGCTCATTACTTCCTCTGGTTCCGCCTTGCCATTGAACTCAGGCGGATTACAGCTTTTGAACTTAGAAAACTTGAATGTTGGTTGCTTTCTTGGAGGCTATTCCATCTGCTCTGCTTCTACTATCTTTATCTCTTTCACGTCAGCTACTTTGATCTCGTTGTTATTCTCAGTTAATGTAGCCACCAGTTGAGATAAGTTATCAACTTGTTGTTGTAGGCCAAATCGCGCTTGAAACTGGTTTGTTAGCTATGCTTGGAGATCACGATGTTGTACTTTAATCATCTTATGATATTCATCGCTCTGCTTCCTCTGCACCTCTAACATTTTTGTTACTTTGTCCATTGGGTTAGACGATGATGTCACCTTGACGCTATCACCCTTAGTCATCTGCAAAAGAAATAACTTCCATTAGCACTCATAAAATATTTATGGGCTTATTGTATGGAACATTATTTTATGCAGCACTATCGAAAATCAAAACATCTGAGAAAATATTTATTGTTTAAAAACTTCCACTTGAAAACTATTTTTTTGAAATCCGAGGAACTTTAAATCGTGCTTTGATACCAACTTATCATGCTCCGGTTCCGCAGAACCGATTCATCCTCGCATTCGGTTCCTTAGAACCGTTCGTCCTCGCTGGACGTGTTATCGTACAAGTCTGGGGTTGCACTTGTACTAGGAAAGAACGTGCACTTGTGTCAAAATCTTTTATAAACAGTTCCACAACACAGCAGCAGATTATAAAATACACATTTGTATAGGAAAAAAATAATTTCTTTATTGATTCATTGCAATGAAGTACAATTTTCTTAGTACCGAAATGGAAATGCCTGAACGGCTTTTATAGCTTTGCATAAAAGAAAGACTGATAGGCTAACATAAAATAATATTCTTATCCCATATATTATGCCCCTTTATTACTTCTTGAAAAGTTGAAAGCAACTACTAAAAATATTTAAAATACTTTAGAAATAGGAAGAAGCTTGAAAAGACTGTAACGAAAGCTTTAATTCCCTTGAGCGCTCTCGATATCTCGGTCACCTGGTTTGCCCACAGAAATGTGGGTCAGTTCTTAACTTGTACTGGTAAGCAGAACTGGCCCACTCACCTAAACCAACACTTCTTGATTAAGGCATCAGTTAAAAAGGCAACATTATAAATGCAATATTTCAATAGGCAACAGTTTATAAGCAATAGTTCATGCAGTAAGATATATAAGCTTTGCACATATGGAATCCTTACCCCGGCCAATGGCCATTCCCGTATAATTTACAGGATTATTCTTACCGCCCTTGCATAAGACATCATTAGTATGAAACTCATTCTCACTGGATCATTTATAGTGTAGCACCACGATGGACATGCCATATAGGACTTCAATGGGCATGCGATATGCCATTCAAAGTAGGTAGCAAGCCTCAATGAATGTCTCGTTTATACTCGGCGCTACCAAAGCGCTACTATTTCCCCCAGGACGAACGGTCCCCAGTGCCCCAGGTCCCGTTCGAGAAAATTTACTACCTTGTGCACAAGTTTTCCATGACCATACACTTCATCTATGACTATATGATAAGCATAAATAGTAGTGTATGGTATTGAAATATTCAGAGCAACAATGCATATTTCTCTATTCTTATTTTAGTATACTTATTCATTTGATTCAATTGGTAGTCCGTAGACTCCAATTAATGGCTAAGTCATGGCATCAAACTATGACACAATGATTATATCCTTCCCTGTGTTACATATTTGAACTTCTTTCTTATCAATGCAATTGGATTGATTTATAATAGTAGTATAAAACTTGTGGCATTAGTGTTTTTATCGATTATTGGACTTAGCAAGGTTACAAGAGAACATTATTGATTATTAGCATAAAGGAGTGGAGAATAAGGGACAGAACCGCTCACCAAATAGAGAATGCCGAGAGAGAAAAGACGCTTGTTCGCTCAGACTATGGTCACGCATTTATCTGCATTGGCACCAACAATTGGTTAGATTACCATCTTTATTTCTCTCAGAGTTCTCTAGAATGAATGCATACAATCGATAAAAATGGGCTAAACAATCAATCATCGAAAATTAGTCACGAAAATATATTCATCAGAACCAAGCAGCGAAAATCCAAGAAAGCCAACCAAAACTCTAATGAATGCTATTGGACTCATTCCGACAGAAGCCGATCCATAAATTGGAAAGGTTTATTACATTATCTGTGATCGATTCTACCGTAAAGTTTTTCCATACTCAATTTTGACAGAGTCAATCGAGCCACAAGCCTTATATTGTGCACCGCTAGGAGCGGGGCACTACATTAAGCGCTCCGGGTTTAGTCATAAGGACCCTAAGCAGATTAATTCGTGAGATCACATAGATTGTTTGTCCTTCCATGTAATGTTGAGTCTTCTAAATGGCAAAGACCAGAGTGAGGCACTCCTTCTCAATGGGGTTATACATGTGTTCTACGTCGGCCATCATTTTACTAAGATAGTAGATGGCTTATTCTGACATGTATCGCTTGTCTGGGCTAGCAAATCCCCGAGGGAGTGATCCATCGTCTGTACACATAGTAAGAAGGGTCTTCCCACAACGGGGGCCATCAACACAGGGGGATTCATGAGATACTCCTTGATATCGTCGAAGGCACCTTGGCATTTTTTTCTCCAGATAAAGGAGACTCCCTTCTTCATAAGCTGAGTGAACGGTTGACAACGTCCAAAGAGGTTTGATATGAACCTTCTGATGTATGCCAGACTTTCTTGAAGGCCACGAAGTTCTCTAAGGTTCTTCGATGGACATAGTTCAAGGATTATTTTAGTCTTGTCAGGGGCTACGTGGATACCCTTTAAAGTTATAACAAAACCCAGGAACTTATCGCTGGAGACTCCTAGAAAGAATTATGTGGGATTCATCTTGAGCTAGTAAGCAAGCATGAGGTCAAACACAGTTTTCAAGTCCCGAAGGTGATCATCTTTGGAGTGACTTTTGACGGTTATGTCATCAACGTAACACTCCACCGTCTTGCATAGATGTTACAAAAAATGGTGCTCATAGCTCACTGGTATGTAGCACTGGCATTCTTCAGACCGAAGGACATGACTGTATAACAATATACTCCTATCGGTATTCGAAATGATGTATGCTTCTCATCGTCAGGAAATATCTTAATTTGATTGTATCATGCGAACCCGTCAATAAGGGACATGCGCTCGAAGCCACAAGTGTTGTCGATCATTATGTCTGTAATCGGAAGGGCAAACTAGTCCTTAAGGCATGACGCATTTAGATCACGGAAGTCAATACAGATCCAGATCTTCCTATTCTTTTTGACGAGGGCACGATATTGGCTACCCAATTCGAATATTGTTCTTCGCGGACGAATCCACTAGCTATTAGTTTGTTGACTTCAGCTTTGATGGCATTCATGATGTCCGATCAGAACCAATATTATTGTTGCTTGAATGGCTTAGCATTCGACAAGATATTGAGTTTATGGACTGCAATTTGGGGGTACAACCGTGATATGTCTTCGTAATTCCAGGCAAAGACATCGATGTATTTTCTGATGAGTTGTAGTAGAGATTTCTGATCCTTATTGGACAGACCCTTACTGATGAAGATCGATATAGGGGAGGATTCGTCACATAGATTGATTTGTATGACTTCGTTCTTAATAGGAGGTTCTCATTGTTTGAACCGCATCTTCTATTGTATATCTAGGCATTGGGTCCATAGTTCTACTTTAAAGAGTTCAAGTGGATCCTCGTCGGCTTTCTCAGGGTCAGCTGACACCATGTTGGTAGATAATGTTTGTTTGATCATCTCTCCGATACTAACATTGGAGTCCCAAGAGAAAGATTCTGAAGAGTGAGAGTGTAACTCATCTTCTTTATCCGAGCCTTCGAGGATTGTGGGAGGCATGACGTACCCTAAGCCATGCTTGGTATTATGGTAGTAATCCTCGGACTTACCTGGAGGATCCTGCAGACGCAGAGGTTGTCATTGACTTTTGTCGTAGTTCAAGCCCCTCACGGCTTTTAGATCGTACCCCATCTTCTGAATAAGGTGCTTGGTTTGAGAACTGTACCGGTGAAATGGTATTTTATCGATATCGGGTTCTGGCTCCAATTCCCCTGGGACGGAGGATTGGGGAATTTTTACTCTACCAAAGATGATAAGTTTGTCTTTCCTCTTCCTTTTTGGAACTATGAAGTAAGTGTTATGACTGGCGAGAATCCAATTGACTGCATAGGTGATAGTCACATGTGTATGCAGGTGTAGGCCCAAACCATGCTCAAGCGAATATAGCGCATTGAGATATGCAACATCCGAGTAGTTCAAAGATAGCCCTTTATTGATAAAATAAGGTATCTTGTCTTCCAAAATTATATTATCGAGAGAAGGAAAGTTAGCATGAGTAGCTACGTACTCCTCCAGTTCTTCCTTCCCGAGATCTACCCTCGGTGCGGACGACGGCTTTGAAGGTCTCCTGCTCAACTTTACCACTAGAGGTTCAAAAATTGTAGTAGATGTTAGATCTTCCTTCAGGGATCAACTCGGTCTACGGAGGTGAACGACCAGAGGCTCGGGTGCTTTTCTGGGCAGTTTTACCCTGAAGGGAGGAGCTATGTCGGGAGCACGTGCTTTGAGATGGACCCTGAAGGGCTCGTCCGATGTTTTCCCAGTCTTTGCCTCATCGTCATTATTGCCACATTCATCTTGGTAGACTTGCTTGTAGAGGATCGAGTCAGAGTAGTAGGCCTCGACCCCTTTAACTAGATCAACGTCGACAAATTCTGTCTTGACAATATCGGGATTGTCCACGTACTTTAAGCATTGGTTCAAGGTTGACGGTACGATCATATACTGATGAATCCATGGACGTCCCAACAGGACGTTGTAGGATACGTCTACGTCTATGACGTAGTAGTTGACCTCTATTTTCATATCATCGATCTGGCACTTCAAGCAAATTTTGCCCAGAGGGTAGCTTATTCATGCGTTAAAGCCACTGATGGCAGTATTGGTTGCTGTCAGGCGATGCATCGGGATGCCCAGAGTCTGAAGCAGACTTTACGAGATAATATTGATTGATGAGCCGGGGTCGATATGCATCTGGTCTACCTTGATGGTGCCGATATACCCTGTGTAATACAGAGGATGATCATGCCGATTGTTCTTCAACAACATGTATTCTTGTGAGAATGTGATGTTGGGTATCGCCTCCATCATATTATTATAGCGTGGGCATGCGACAGGATCCTCAACTGGCGGCATGACTTACACCATGTAGGTGTCGTCATTCTGTAATGCCTCACTCAGAGCAACCCAAGTATCTTTGGAGAGTCGGAGAAGCTTGAACAGTGACAACTTCACTGGGGTATTGGTCAGTTGTGCCAAGATATCGAAGTTGTAGGGCTTCTCCAGCCCTTGAATTGTATCTTTGCGCAGTGGTTTGTCAAATCGAGTTTCTTTCGGCTTATACTTGTCCGCTGCTGGAGGCTGGGATGGACCCGGATTAGATGTGGCTATTGGGGGCACACCATTGTCGGGGATGTCATACTATTTTGAGTTTTTATTAGGCATGATTATTAGGCATAATATTTTGTTTAAAGTTAACATGATGCCCAAATAAATGTATTGATGTTGCAATAGAACAATTGAAAGGGTTAATTTCTTATTTTGAAGAATACAGAGAAAATGAATTTATATCTGCCATAATTGATGCTAAAAATATTGCATTTGTTTGGGTATTGAACCTATATTTATTAAAAAATGTCAAATTTGTAGAAAAAAAACAATTTGATAAGAATGCCAATGAGAATATAACACAATCACCTGAAGAATCTTTTATAGTTAATTATTTTATTGTTGTTGTGGATATTGATATTGCTTATTTAAAGAGTAGATTTGAACAATTGAAACATATAAAAATATTTTTGGGATCTTGTTTGATTCAAAGAAGTTAACTTCGATAGATTATGATAAATCGAATAAATGTTGCATTAATCTTAAAGGTGCTATAAAATATGATAGTTTTTTCTGATATTGATTCAAATGATTTATTTTTTGAATAAAAAGTGTTACAAGTGACTTTACCAAAAAAACAAAGACAACCATTGAATTCCTTGAGATTGTAAAAACTTTAGATTGTTATCCAAATGTTTCAATTGCTTGTAGAATATTGTTGACTATACTTGTAACTTGTAACCGTGAAATCTAGAGAAAGAAGTTTTTTTTAAATTAAAAATTTTAAAATCCTATTTGCGGTCTACTATGTCATAAGAAAGGCTAAATGGATTGGAAATCTTATGTATTGAAAAGGATATATTGGAAAAAATTGAATTTGAAAATATTATTAATGAATTTGCTTCTCAGGATGCCAAAAGAAGACATTTTCAATGGTATTTTGATATTTATTGTTATTTTGGTTGGTTTGCAGGAATACATGGGGACCCAATTTTGATTTTTTTTCTCTGTACCTCTACAATGCCAGGATCGACCCTATTGCAGGGATGAATAGTCAGTTATGGATAAGAATCAATGTATAAGTGACATTTTCTCGTGCTTATGTTTCTTATCATAAACTGCTCTTAAGAATGAATCTCGTTTAAATGAAATAATATTGTATGGTTCATACGAAAGAATTATGTTTAATGGATACTTGTTAATGTTTCCTTAAGAAATAAGTATGGATTCAGAAATATGTTGTGCGTGTTATGTTAGAAAGAAATAGATATCGTGCATGAATTGCGCCTATTGCTTGAATAAATGAATGAATGAATGAATGATGGAATGTGGCTTTTGGTTAAGTTTTCAAAATGTAATATGACTCTTGAATTATATACGGCATGAAATAAAAGTAGGTAAAAAAAATTTAAAAGATCACTAATAAAAGTAAGATTTTATCACAATATTACTTAGTCGGGGTGACGATTGCTGGCGCGACAAGGTTGCGCGAAGCAGGGGATCGAACCCCTATCTCTGCTGTCGATATTATTGTTGTTCCTATCATGATCTTCTTATTATTCTTTTTCTCTTTCGTTGTTGTCTTCTTTTATGTTATTTCTGTAGAAATCCTAGAGGGGGTTGAATAGGGTCAAGCTAATAAATCAACCACAAATGATTAATAATAGACAATTTAAAAAATTAAGTGTGCAAGAAGTAAAGCAATAAGAATAATGACACCCGATGTATCCTGGTATCCTCCTTGAGGCACTTCAGACCCAAAAACTCTTGTTCGGTTTGAATCCACTATTAGCAAAATAGTTATATCATGAGGTTTAATCCGAAGGCCCGTTGACTTCTTACATAAGAGCTTTGATCCGAAGGCTCTCTAACTTCACACAATCTTTGATCCGAAGGTTGTATACTTCAACCTCTTATAAGATATTTTTGATCTTCTTACAACAAATATAAAGATCTAACTTTTATAACTCAAGAACACTCTAACATATTTTTTGGATAGGCAAATGAAAGCTTTGGTGGAGTATTTGTGGATGGTCTTTGGTAGATAGAAAAATTTTAGGCTCAAAGGGATCAACCTTGAAAGAAGGGGTTCAAGGTTTATATAGGCCAACACAAAGAAAGAGCAAAAATATAACTTTCAGCCAACGAACGGTATACCATCGGTATACTATAGTATACCGTTGGTATACTGGTCTATAGTAGCAACGGCTATAAATATGACCGTTGGGATCATTTAATGCACAGAATTCGACCGTTGGATTTCCAACTGTGATGAACCGGTATACCGTCGGTATAGACCAATATAACGTCGATATGTCGGTCCAAACGACAAAGAGCAAAATTTATATAAAATCAGTATACCGTCGGTATACTTCAGTTTACCGTCGGTATGCCAGTTTTTAGTCGAAAATAATCCTGGGTTATTTTCTACCCTAGCTTTCGATTTTTCCATCCATTTCTTGCGTTTACAATTATTCATATGACTCATTACATACTCTAGACAGACTATAGCAGGTGCAGGATTCTTCAGAGTCTGGAAATAATAATGGCATAGCTTGGCTTCTTTCCTTAATAGATGATAATTTTTTTCCTTGACGACAGTTGTCCTGAGATACCCAGATTGTGAAATATGAATACCTTTCAGGGGCTTCAATCTCGAACCCCAATGGGGGCACTGTCACCTTGACCCCATCTGCTGACTGCGCAGCAGAACCCCCGAGTGCTTGACTCCGGAGATGTCGTAGACGGTTCAAAGAAATCTTCTAGGATGACATCGTCCTTAGCCCATTAGGATTTCTTTATTGCATAAGTCCATATTTGATCTTGCTTATTGCTTTTCTGCAAATACAAGTTAGGCAAACAAAGCAACATACATAGTGTAGAAGCATAAAAAATCTACAGGCCGTATAAGAACTCGTGTCGCATAAAACATTATCTATGCGGCCAGATGGAAAGTCGTATATTAATCTACATACGACCAGGGCAACCAAGGAGAAAGAGGCCGCATAATGAGCTCCTGACACAGTCTCCAATGTCTGACATAAAGTTCTGACAACTTTGAAATTCATGAAAGGGATGGCATATAAAATGACAGAAAGTCACATCTGCATTGATAGTCTCGATAGACCCGCCACGCCACGTGTTCTTCCATCGACGGCTTTGGCCATATACGGCTTCGTCAACATTCGGCTGCATTGTCCATTTGACTAAATCCAGACAAGAGCACGTATGTGGCCTAGACAAGCATGCGGCCATGACGCCATGCGGCCTGAGTGTCCATCTGACCAAGGTCAAAAAGGATGCCTATGCGGCCATAATGACTATGCAGCCAAGACGGTCATGCAACCCCTGACTCACAAGATCTTTCTATTATAACCAAAAAGATTCTCACACAGTTTGTGTGGATTACGTGCTCAGTTGACCAAGTCACGTACCCAACGGGTTGAAACAACTCCGAGATCTCATCAACAGCATATCTTAACCAAGCTCACATGGCAGCTTGCCCGCATTATGCAACTACTGTTACAACCGTCTTTTGCTGAGAAGCCCCATGTGACCACCAAACACGAGTATATGCGGCACCCATAGCACATCAATATGGCAGCTATAAATGGCAGGGTATCATACCCATACAAGAGGCTGGCTATCTATGAACCGACAGTCAAGTGAGAGAGAAGAGCTTCCTCACCCTGCATCGGATCATCCACAGAGTAAAAAGAGTTTTTACACTCCTAACCCTCCATCGTCACCCCCCAGAATCAAAAATTTGTACTTAGATTGTCTCATAGGACCTCTTTGTACTTTCTTTCGTTTGTTGATTAAATCAAGCTCTTTCTTTAGACTTTTGAGACATAGTCTACCCAAAGAATAACCTTTGCCTATGTTTGAGTTACACTGCGGAAGTACACACTGACGTCCAGGACTGGAGGTTTTATTCATTGACTACGCGGTCTATAGAATTCTTCCTGAGAACCCAAAGAAAGCTACATCAATCAGAAGACGTTCTCTCCGTTCAATTACGATACAGCTACCAAAATATTGTATTGTCGGTCCTACGACGGTCTTCTGTTACGATGACAATCGAATATAGAAGTGAAGCAGAACCTCCGTGAAGCTCACGACGGTGTCTGCGGCACACACCAACCCGGCCCAAAGCTACAGGACCGTCTTCGGAGAATGGGTTATTACTAGCCCAAGATGGTAGCAGAGGCCATTGATTATGCGAGGAAATTCCAGATATGCCAAATCCACGCAGAATTCATCTACCAGCCCTTAGAATTCCAATACCCAATGGTCGCATCTTGGTCGTTTAAAGCGTAGAGGATGGACATTATCGGACCAATCAGTCAACCTTCTTCTAAAGGGCATCGGTTTATCCTGGCTATAATCGATTACTCCTCCAAATGGGCGAAAGTTGTCCTATTCGTTAAAGTAAAAACCTCGAACATGCTTAGCTTCATCAAGCATCACATCATATACCGCTTCGGCTTGCCACGGAGGATCATTCATGATAATGGTCCACAGTTTGCAAGCCATGTGTTCTACCGATTTTGTGATAAAAAATGGATTCATAATGTAGCATCAACTGCTTACAACCTAGCAGCAAATGGTCTGGTAGAAGACTTCAATAAGACCATAATAAAACTTCTTAAAAAGTTCATGTCTTCCAATAAATGCGACTAGAACAAGAAGCTGGATGAATATCTCTGGGCCTACTGTACAACGGTCCTGACAGCTACTGGCAATATCCTTTCTCTCTAGTGTACGAAAGTGAAGCAGTCCTCCCACTCAAAATCTAAATATCTTCACTCCGAGTGGCTCTCTTCAACCAATTAACCGTCGATAATAATCATCGTCGATGACTACAAGAGTTAGAAGCACTCGACGAGAAATATCTCTTACCTCAACAGCGCATTGAGCTATACCAAACACGTCTCTCTGGAGCCTTCAACAAATGGGTGAAGAAGAGGACCTACCAAGTGGGTGATCTCGCCCTGACCGTAAGGAGGTCGATTGTTATGACACACAAGACGGCCGGCAAATTCTATCCCAAATGGGAATGCCCATTTTTTGTAGAATCGGTATTCTCCAACGGCGTCTACCGGCTCGCAAAAGCCGACAGCGAATTGCTCATGATGTCTATCAACGGCAAGTTCCTAAAAAAGTACTACGTCTAAACTTGACTTGTACTCCCCCCATCACCAGCAGGATAATCCAGATGTACATCTCTACACTCTTGGTTCTTCATCCCCAGCAAGTGCCTATGTGCAACTTTTTCTCCTTATTTGTAAATTTTTGTAAAAGCCATCTGTAAAACCCCTAATCCTAAAAGCCGTATTAATCCCTTTTTTAATTAATTATTAACTTAATTATAGTAATTATGAGCTAATTAAGAGAAATAGATTTTTTTAAATTTTTATTTTAGGTGTTTGTGCATTTAGGAGATTTATGGAGCCGGTATAAATTTTTCCTAATTTATTTCATGTAGAAGACCCTTTGGACAGTTGTTAGCTTAATGGTAGGCACAAATATAATTTTTAGAATTTTCTATGTATATATATATATATATATATATAATTTATTAGAAAAGAAAAGAAAAGAATCTAATTCCTTAATGGATAATCCCTAATGGGTCCTAAGCCTAATACCCGCACCCGCGTTCAAATCATTAAGAGAACAAGCAGCAGCCGCAGAAGCCAGTTTCGCATGTGCAGTTAACCCCCACCCTGTCGCGCTCTCTCTCTCTCTATATATATATTAGTTTTTTCCAAACCCTAACCTAAACTCTCATCTTCCCCATCCACCTTGAGCCGCGCCGCCCAGCCTGACCGTCGTCCGCCGCCAACAGCGCCCAGTCCAGCCGCCCAAACCGACCCCGATGACCGCGTGACGCGCACAACCCCGCGCGTGACAGTTTGGACAGTGAAGTACCTGTGTTCACGTGCTGTTTGCTGTCACCTCGCTGAACCAAACTCGACCCCGTCTTCACCGGTATGTTCAACACTTAACCTCCTTCAATATCTGTATGATAGTAGACCTCGAACAGCATGTAACCCTAGGCAAAAATAGCGTCCAAATTGACAGAAAAAGATAACTTTTTGGTATCACAAAAATCTGCGGTAAACTACTCATGTTCCCGGATTAGTATCTCCCACGACAGAGATCCGAATTCAATTTTTCTTTTTGGTACGCGGAGACCACTTGACCTAGTTTAATTTTTGTTAATTATATTAAATTATTAACTGTTGTATATAGAATTAAATTTATTAGAAAATCCTGAAAATCTACTTTTTCCAGATTTTTAAAAATTATGAAATAGAGTGCGCCCCGCCAAACCGGACTGTCCCATCGTGTACCAAGTGTACCAAAAGGTGCACAAAGTGTACCTGGATATGTGAGATTTTGCAAAAACTGATTTGGATACGTGTGCGCGTCGAAATCAGCCTGTATCCGTGGATAATCCTCGTACCGTAACTTTTGCGAAAGCCCTGCGCATTTTGTGCACGTTCGTCAGATTGCGACAAAACTTGCACCATTGGACTTGTGGTAATGCGTTGGTCCTGTGAACCAATTTTCACGCAATTCTGAGACAGTTGACCAAGTCACTAATTAGCGGGCCCTACGGTTGACTTTTTGAACGAAATTGTGTTCGGCTCACCGGAATCCACATTTGGACATACCGTTGAGTTTGTACCAACTTTTAGAATTTTTTGACCTATAATTTGTCCCATTTAGAGACTGTTACCCTTGGCACACTTTTTGGTACAAGGTGGCCCACATATGGATCCCACTTTGACCCAAAATTACCGTTTTACCCCTGTGTCCAAATTGGACGAAAGGGTATTGATTTCTAGCTATTTCACTAATTCCAGAAATATTGGTGATGTCTATTTCAGCAACCGAAGATGTTTGTTCGGAGGCCTTAGTTCCAGATCATGTGTCCTTGATATTTGGACGATTACACTTTACAGAGTTCTTGCCAGGCAAGTATACCTTGCCATTGTACTGTATTTATATTCCATATGATGCATGCATATTTATTTCTATTATTTAGTTTATTTATTTTAACTGCTAGATAAATTGCGCGTCTAAGAAAACTTGGGTGCAACGACGGTGTCGTCGTACTATATTTTTATTTATGTATATGCATTGGACCTACTTTATGAGACCACCCCATTTTTATGAGTCATCATTAGGTTTTATATAATTGTGACACATTTTTACATGAGTTGTGAGTCTCATATAGATCATGGACTTACGTATTGACTGATCATCGGTACGTGTGGGACGTGCGTTAGGGATAACTGTTGTTAGAAACTTTGTATACTAGTAGACCTGGCAGTTATTAGAGGTATTATTGTGTTATGGATGTGACATACTTAGAGCATGGGGTGGGGAGAACAACAAGTAATACATTTGGGCTCCTTTGCACTTTTTCTATTGTGTGCCCGAATTCTCTACCGGAGATACGGATGGTGATGACCACTATATATTATATATTATCAGGCAGCCTCTGGCGTTCAAAAGACGATATGATTTTTAGGCCCCTTGATCTCCAAGAGAACCATGCCAATCCCAGTTTTCAGCCAGATAGCTCACTTGTAGGAAAAGTTGTTCTTAAACTGCATTCACTTAGACGGTTAGGCGACCCCATTGGATGTTTACTTTCAGTACTTTATTGGCATATTATTATGTATCTTATTACGTCCCTCTGAGGACCTGGTCTCTTTCCAGATATAGATGAGCAGGAGTATCCGCAGGAGTATGGACCTGGACCTAACGCTACTTATCAGACAGAGGAGGTCTTGCCTTCGGAGTATCTGTGATTCATTCAGCTATTGGAGATTTTATAGTTATTCTTTTAGAGACATTTATTCTGATATTAGAGTTTATTCTCTTCTCTCTTTAGTAGTTTTGGTATAGTCAATTTGCAGTGGATTTGTTTCTATCCGACTATCATACTTTGAGATTTCTTATTGATACTCATCTTTGATATTCAATATTTATTTTCATTTATCTATCTATTTGTGCTGTGGATGAGATATAGATTGTGTGTGACTTATTGTGACAGTATATTACCACTGTGGATTGGATATTCATGTACAGCATACGTGTGTATATGGTTTCTATATATTAGAGTTTGTACACATACGGCTGGCGTGTTACGTATTCCTAGTCCTACGTATTTTGGGACTGGGGCGTTACACCATCATCTGTATCCAGGATTCCAGGATACGCAACGAATGATGGATCCTCAAAGTCTTCCCAGCGGAGCAGTCCTCAGGTCCACTTGCACACTCCCGCAGTGACCACTCAAAAATTAATCTCGTTAGACGCTAGCCATGTTCATATTGCCTCTGAGCTATCGTTCCACCAATCTTCCCAGTGGAGCAATCCTCGGGTCTATCTTTATTTTCGGATAGACTATACTCAGCAAATCACTCCTCAGTGAGCCTCTCGGACATCGGTTCACGTCTATATTACCTCTGAACTATCGTCCTAATATTTTTTCCGGGCTGAGTTTGCCATGTCCATATTACCTCTGAGCAAACCTCCTAGTTTTTGGCTATCGATCATCACGTCCATATTACCTCTGATATCGGTTGTCATCCCCACTTATCACCCATACTCACCAAGGTACACCGGCGATGTTAAGTCCACAAAAACTGTCACGTCCATATTATCTCTGCCAGGGCTTGTTCTAAACCTATTACTTGCACCAACATGCACAAAAAGTAATGGGTCCACAAAACCTATTACATCCATATTACCTCTGATAAGATTATTTTTGAACTTATTATTTGCACTCAATTTGCGAAATAAATAATAAGTCCACAAAAACTGTCACGTCCATATTACCTCTGGTAGGGCTTGTCTTATGTCACAACCCGCACCCGGAAAATCGAGCATGAGTCGTGGGTACGTCCAGCCTACGCCGCAGCATCGGCGGTAGAACGCTGTCTAGGTCAACTATCTAGATAACAATCTCACACAATCAATATATAAACCTGTCAAGATCTCAACTCCAAACGGAGGAGCAATATCATAATGATAATCATAATGTACTCAATCATGAGTCTAAGCACGATAAGATAACAAAGAAGTCTAATAACTATAAAGTCTAAACAACTGCTACTAAAAAACACCACAACATCAATAACAATGATACAATATCCTTAATCAAATATAATACAAGGTCTCAATCCAAAACCAGAGACAAATCCGGTGCTAAAAGCTAATAAAAACAATAACAAGGTCCTAGTGATCCCGGCTACCAACCCAGAAATCACTCCTAAACTAGGGGGTCCCGGTCTGCACCATCGACAGGCTCAGGTCCATAAAACGTTGGACACCAATCCTCCGGATACTTTGGAAAAAATATGTCCAGTCAGGACTGGAGCAAGTATATCTCTAACAGCAGTTCCAGTTAAATGATAAAAACTATAAAGCAGTTATAGCAAGTAGCAAGAAGAATGAAGTAAGTATGAAACAAGAAAATATACATGTCACTGGTGCATAAAGGTAAAGATGCATGAATATCAGAGCAAGATAGTGATGACTACAAGATACAAGAAATCTAAACTAAGATCAAGTCTGTGCACAAGAACGTGTAGTGAGTCCAGCATGAAATACATGTAGTGAGTCAAGTCCAGAAACATGTAAGTGAGACCAGCAAGAAATACAAGAGAGTCCAGACTATAAAGAATGAACTCGGTGTCTTTGAAATACTTGTTTCGACATGTAAACAGCTAGGGGTAAGTACGGCTCACCGCGCACTGGGTGCGCGGCTGCTATCATTCCAGATTAGACCAGAGGGGGTAATTCCTGATGATTCCAGATGGAAATGTTTACATGTCTACTCGAGTATTTTGTAAACCCCCTGATTTTCAAGAATTTTTAATTTAGAATTTTTCACAATTTTCTGGAATTTTCTGGGATTTTTATTAATTAAAACTAAGGTATTTTGAATTTAAATAATTTTTAAATGATGTTCAATAATATTAAAATATTATAAAAATAATATTTTCTGGTGTAAAATGAAAAACTAGACATAGGGTAATTTTTTGGGAATTTATTGGACCCCGGAAGCATTTTTAAAGCTCTAAAAACAAATTAAGAATTAAACCAAAATAAACCTAAAAATAAATCCGATTTATTTAAAATAAACCAAACCGAACCAACTGCTGAACCAACCCAAACCCACCTTAGCGGGTCGGATCCGGGTCTAACCCGCGACCCGAAACCCGACCCGACCCGCATTCAATTTTTATTGGATCGGGCCGGATCCGCCTGACCCGACCCGACCCGTCACCAACCCGGCCCGAAACCCCTCATCTCCCGCAGCCGCTCACCCGCACCCGCCGCGTAACGCCCGCGCTGCTCCGGCTTCTTGCAACCGCCGCCCGCCGGCTGCTCTTCTCCGCCGCTCCGGTTTCTCTCCCCGAACGGCTTCGCTGCTCCGCCTCCCTCTCCGCCTCCTATAAAACCCTAACCCCGCTCCGCCTGGCCCTCTCCTCCACTCCCTCGTTGCGATCCACCTCACTCCCCGCCCGACCCTGCTCTGCCACGTCGCCTTCCCCTCCGCCCGTTCCGTCCGGCCACGAACCCTCGGCCCGCGACCCTCCGCCGCCTCACTCCCAGCCCCGCCTCGCAGCAGCAGCCACTCGCAGCAGAGCCGCGACCCTCCGCCGTGCCTCCTCCCCGGCGACGCCCTAGCTCCCCGAGCGCCCCTCTGCCTCCGGCAACGTCACCCAGCAGCCACTCCGGTGAAGCCCCGGCCAGCTCCGGCCATTTCCAGACGAAACCCTAGCCCTAGACCCGGACACAGCCCGGACACGGCCCGAACACAGATACTGTGTCGAGACGACGTGCGGACACGAGAAATTTAGATTTTTGGAGCCCTGTTCATGTACCCATTTCTCTCTCCTCGCTGCCCCATCTTCTGTTCCGTCAGTTGTGATGCGAACCCTGCGTGACCTTATCGATGCCCATGCAACCCGCTTGGTGCATCGTGTCCTGTGGCGATCGCGAACCGCGATCCAAAAACAGAAAAAATAATGCCCTGTTTCACCCCGGAAATGAGTACGTCCCGCCAAACGGGATGACTTGGTCGCGTGCAGTCTTTACCGATACGTGCGCGTCGTTGATACAAACGTGCGGGATTTCGCAGAAGTTGATTTGGATGTGCGTGCACACCGGAATCAATGCGTATCCGCCGACAACGTCCCGTATCCGTCCATTCTGGATCTCGCTATAACTTTGTGTACACACGTCGGATCGAAACAAAACTTACGCCATCGGACTCGTAGCAATACGCTGGTCATGTGACCCAAGTTTGGTTCAATTCTGAGAACGTTGACAAAATCGCGTATCGTGGGCCCCACAGGCTCCACTTGACGGGCGATTTTGTGATCGGCTCATCGGAATACAATTCTGAAAGTTCCGTTGGATTTGTATCATCGTTCCTGACTTGTTGATACTAAGTTTGACATATTTGGAGACCTTTGACCCTGACACATTTTTCGGTGCAAAGCGGCCCACATGTGGACCCCGCTTTGACCAGAAACTATCATTTTTGCCCCTGTGTCCAAATTGGACTCAAGGACAGGCGTTTCTAGCTATTTAATATTTTTTGGATCTTATGGTGATGTCTATTTCAGCAACCGGAGAACTGCCTGCAAATTCCGCTGAAGTCAGAGCTACAATTGGAGCCGGAACCCCAGGCAAGTGTACCTTGTCAAATCCTGCAGTTCTTGCTACATATTTCTTTGACTTATTTATACATTATTGTTGTACATGCTTGACCTAAGACCGTGTGACTTTACTTAGCGTCCGATTAATAGTCGGGTGCCAACTCCGTACGCGGAATTGTGTAACGTCACTTAGACATGGTTATCAAGACCCTATACTTCTCGTGCTTGCATTATCAAGTACGTTTTACCCAGGATACCTGACACTATTTATGATACAGAATCGTCCTGAGATATTTATGGTGATTCTGTATAGGATACAGTTTTTATGACTTATTCATTTGCTTAGATATTATATGACTGGATGCATTAGCTATGATCCTGCGTGGCATGGACATAAGACGTTGTGGACATAAGACGTATGATTACATTGGGTGGGGAGAGTCACACAAACTACAGGTTGATTATATATATTATGCCAGCGTCTTAGTCTCTATCCGAGCTAGACAACCACATGATATCACTGCTACCGGCTCCCCGACACGGAGCTTGTAGTGGTCTCAGTCTGAGTTTTAGTGATGCTCTCATCTTGCATTTTACTTAGCTGGTTACATATTTACCCTATTGTTTCATTTATTTGTTGCACTGCATTTATTTTGGCATGGTTATTCTTGTACCTTGCTATGTCCCCTGAGGACCTGGATCCGGATTATGTCCCCAGGATTAGCAGACGAGATCTACCTGAGGTATACAGGAACAAGAGTATTAGCAGGAGCAGAAGCAGGAGCAGGTGCATACAATGGAGCAGAACAAGGAACCGAGGACTAGGTGATTGCCATAGATTTTTCTGAGTATATGTTCTTCCATACTCAGTCTGTGTTGTTATTTACTTTCTTGTTTAATGAACAATTGTATCAGACTTGATTATCGGGTTGTTCCCCGATTTAATTACTTGTGACTTGATGTTGATGTTTTATTTCCTTTTGTTGACTTGTTATATTTCTTCTGTGGATAAGATTAGTAGACCCTGATTATTGTTGTAATACATCTTAAGTATGCCCCTATGGATCCATTAAATTGGATTTGTCCATCGTAGTGTGCTGCTGGCCATTGCCACGTGTCCAGTTCCTCGATATTTTGGGACTGGGACGTGACATGGTTTTTGTGGTGGCCCGTGCAGGTCAACGACTAAATTGTTCGGTTTCAACTTAGGGACCGAACATGCCTGCAGTAAGAATAGGATAAGTTTTTTTAGGATCTCATCCACTTGTTTGAAACGTTCTTGATATCTATATCGAATTCGAATTTATTTCTCGACTTGCATCCTGCCTTGATTCCTGAGCGCCTCTCATTGTTTATTTTGGTTGCAGAGTTATGGATTCACGAGCAAACACCGAGACTCCTACAACATCACCATGAGATGCTGTGGTAACCAACGAAGATGAAGTAACACCAGTAGAAGAAGGTCAATCCGCTCAACAACGCAGTCAAGCAAGTCAGCATGCCTCGAGAATTCAGCAAGATGACACTCCACCATCGATGAAATTTACTCCACCAATGCCCGTATTCCCACATGGGCAGGCTATGGACGGGCAGCAGATGTTTTAAATGATCTATGCAATAATGCAAGCTCAATAAGAGGTTTTGAGTCGCAGCCTAGTAACCGCACTAGAGCAGGCAGATTTACCAGCATGACGGCCAATGACGGGCTCTATCACCGATTTTTGCCAGCTGAAGCCCCGTACCTTTTCGGGAAAGGAGAAACCCACAGAAGTTCATGAATGGCTCACCAACACACAACATTAATTAGAAGCAGCAGAGCTTCCAAGGGAACGTTGGATGACTGCCATCAGAATGCAATTGACGGACAATGCACATCACTGGTGGCTATCTGAGGAGACACGGCTCGGACCAGACCGAGTCACTTGGGAAGAGTTCTCTAGACTCTTTCAGGAGATGTATATTCCAGCTATCGCTCGATCAGAACTTCGGGACAAGTTCAATCGCCTCACTCAATACAATCTGATAGTGGAAGAATACAATGCGGAGTTTATTCGTCTAAGTCACTTCGCCCCAACCTTGATCCCGACAGAAGAAGAGAAGGCCGAGAAGTTCTTCGACGGACTAAATTAGAGCTACAGAAACTAATTGGATCCGTTGCTCCTACATCTTACTCGGACGTTCTCGCTGCAGTCCGACGCATGGAGCGCATCACCAGGAGATAGACCAGTCTAAAGAGGCCATCCACATCAGTACCAGCCGGAGCACCACAGGAAGAAGTTGCAAAGAGACCTCACATGCACCAGCCACCATGAGCATCTCCACGGGCACTACCTGTCTGTCAATATTGTCGCAAGCGAGGCCATATTGAGGACGAGTGCAGACGAAAAAGGAAAGTATGTTTAGCTTACGGATCCAGTCAGCATTCATTGAAGGAATGCCCTGAGCGTCGAGACAGAGCACCAATGGTTAACCAACAAGCGGTACAAATACCGAGGTCATCCTATCCAGCATTGGGAGTACCGCAAACGGGAGTTCAAGGAGTCCTGCCACCAGCTTCAGGAGGGTATCATCCAAGGCCACCTTTGATACCCCAGGCACTACTCTTCCAGCAGGCTCAGCAGTAGCAGAGGAATCGACTGCAAGGACGTGGACAAGCCCTGACGATGACTTTGGAGAACGCACAGAATCATGGAGTAGCTAATGCGCATAAGTTTTAGTAGTTATCTGCTTCTAGATTTGCTTTAGTTCGTGCCTGCTGGTTCGTGACCTTAGACTTAACTGACAATTTTAACTTGCTAATAATAGATAACCTAGTGATAACCTAGTAATTTTGAACTTGCTAAATAACCGAGAATGTTTTATAACTGATAACCTAATATGTTTTTTAAACTATAATTTTCTAGATTTCCTTCATTCGGGAAATTTCATAACTTTTAATGCTTAGGAAAATAATTTTTCCTAGGTGTTACTCTCAACCTTGATTCTCCTTGATTTTGATGTGCTTCGAACAAATATTTGCAACCGTGTCATCTCTGTTGATCGGTTATTCTTTTATTGCGATGACGCAATCCTCTTAAGGGGGTAGATTGTAAACCCCATGATTTTCAAGAATTTTTAATTTAGAATTTTTCACAATTTTCTAAAATTTTCAGGGATTTTTATTAATTAAAATTAAGGTATTTTGAATTTAAATAATTTTTAAATGATGTTTAATAAATTAAAATATTATGAAAATAATATTTTCTGATGTAAAATGAAAAACTAGACATAGGGTAATTTTCTGGGAATTTATTGGACCCCGGAAGCATTTTTAAAGCTCTAAAAACAAATTAAGAATTAAACCAAAATAAACCTAGAAATAAACCCGGTTTATTTAAAATAAACCAAACTGAACCAACTGCTGAACCAACCCAAACCCACCTTAGCGGGTCGGATCCGGGTCTAACCTGCGACCCGAAACCCGACACGACCCGCATTCAATTTTTATTGGATCGGGCCGGATCCGCCTGACCCGACCCGACCCGTCACCAACCCGGCCCAAAACCCCTCATCTCCCCCAGCCGCTCACCCGCACCCGCCGCGTAACGCCCGCGCCGCTCCGGCTTCTTGCAACCGCCGCCCGCAGGCTGCTCTTCTCCGCCGCTCCGGTTCCTCTCCCCGAACGGCCTCGCCGCTCCGCCTCCCTCTCCGCCTCCTATAAAACCCTAACCCCGCTCCGCCTGGTCCTCTCCTCCACTCCCTCGCTGCGATCCACCTCACTCCGCCGCCCGACTTGCTCTGCCATGTCGCCTTCCCCTCTGCCCGCTCCGTCCGGCAACGAACCCTCGGCCCGCGACCCTCTGCCGCTTCACTCCCAGCCCTGCCTCGCAGCAGCAGCCACCCGCAGCAGAGCCGCGACCCTCCGTCGTGCCTCCTCCCCGGCGATGCCCTGCCTCCCCGAGCGCCCCGCCGCCTCCGGCAACGTCACCCAGCAGCCACTCCGGTGAAGCCCCAGCCAGCTCCGGCCATTTCCAGACGAAACCCTAGCCCTAGACTCGGACACATCCCGGACACGGCCCGGACACAGATACTGTGTCGAGACGACGCGCAGACACAAAAAATTCAGATTTTTTGAGCCATGTTCAGGTACCCATTTCTCTCTCCTCGCTGTCCCGTTTTCTGTTCCGTCAGTTGTGACGCGAACCCTGCGTGACCTTCTCGATGCCCGTGTAACCCGCTCGGTGCATCGTATCCTGTGGCGATCGCGAACCGAGATCCAAAAACAGAAAAAACAATGTCCTGTTTTACCCCGGAACTGAGTACGTCCCACCAAACGGGACGACTTGGTCGCGTGCGGTCTTTACCGATACATGCGTGTCGTTGATACGGACGTGCGGGATTTCGCAGAAGTTGATTTGGATGTACGTGGACACCGGAATCAATACGTATCTGCCGACAACGTCCCGTATCTGTCCGTTCTGGATCTCGTTGTAACTTTGTGTACACATGTTGGATCAAAACAAAACTTGTGCCATCGGACTCATAGCAATACGCTGGTCCTGTGACCCAAGTTTGGTTCGATTCTGAGAACGTTGTCAAAATCGCGTATCGTGGGCCCTACAAGCTCTACTTGACGGGCGATTTTATGATCGGCTCATCGGAATCCAATTCTGGAAGTTCCGTTGGGTTCGTATCATCGTTCCTGACTTGTTAACACTAAGTTTGACAGATTTGGAGACCTTTGACCCTGACACATTTTTTGGTGCAAAGCGGCCCACATGTGGACCCCGCTCTGACCAAAAACTGTCATTTTTGCCCATGTGTCCAAATTGGACTCAAGGACAGGCGTTTCTAGCTATTTGATATTTTCTGGATCTGATGGTGATGTCTATTTCAGCAACCGGAGAACTTCTTGCAAATCCCGCTGAAGTCAGAGCTACAATTGGAGTCGGAACCCCAGGCAAGTGTACATTGCCAAATCCTGCAGTTCTTGCTACATATTTCTTTGACTTATTTATACATTATTGTTGTACATGCTTGACCTAGGGCCGTGTGACTTTACTTAGCGTCTGATTATTAGTCGGGTGCCAACTCCGTACGCGGAATTGTGTAACGTCACTTAGACATGGTTATCGAGACCCTATACTTCTCATGCTTGCATTATCAAGTACGTTTTACCCAGGACACCTGACACTATTTATGATACAGAATCATCCTGAGATATTCATGGTGATTCTGTATATGATACAGTTTTCATGACTTATTCCTTTGCTTAGATATTATATGACTGGATGCATTAGCTATGATCCTGCGTGGCATGGACATAAGACGTTGTGGACATAAGACGTATGATTACATTGGGTGGGGAGAGTCACACAAACTACAGGTTGATTATATATATAATGCCGGCGTCTTAGTCTCTCTCCGAGCTAGACAACCACATGATATCACTGCTACCGGCTCCCCGACACAGAGCTTGTAGTGGTCTCAGCCTGAGTTCTAGTTATGCTCTCATCTTGCATTTCACTTAGCTGGTTACATATTTACCCTATTATTTTATTTATTTGCTGCACTGCATTTATTTTGGCATGGTTATTCTTGTACCTTGCTATGTCCCCTGAGGACCTGGATCCGGATTATGTCCCCAGGATTAGCAGACGAGATCTACCCGAGGTATACAGGAACAGGAGTATTAGCAGGAACAGAAGCAGGAGCAGGTGCATACAGTAGAGCAGAACCAGGAACCGAGGACTAGGTGATTGCCATAGATTTTCCTGAGTATATGTTCTTCCATACTCAGTCTGTGTTGTTATTTACTTTCTTGTTTAATGAACAATTGTATCAGACTTGATTATCGGGTTATTCTCCGATTTAATTACTTGTGACTTGATGTTGATGTTTTATTTCCTTTTGTTGACTTGTTATATTCCTTCTATGGATGAGATTAGTAGACCCTAATTATTGTTGTAATACAGCTTAAGTATGCCCCGATGGATCCATTAAATTGGGTTTGTCCATCGGAGTGTGCTGCTGGCCATTGCCACGTGTCCAGTTCCTCGATATTTTGGGACTGGGGCGTGACATATTTTCCGGTCCCGACTAGTACAAGTGAATCCAAGACCCGACACATAAATCAAGTATGAGTCCAGCCTGAAACATGAGTGATGCCTATAGTGATGCCTGTAGGTGATGCCTGTAGGTGATGCCAGTAATGATTCCAGAATAGAGGCCAGAAATATGAAATATACGTGTCGCAAGTAAATAAATCCAGAAATACCAGTTCATGTCCCGTGTTGTGCCAGAAAAATCAGATGATACTATACTAGAAGCTGAATCATAATAATCATCAGATAATAAAAACTATCAAAGAATGTACTCGCCTGACGTCCTGAGCAACTGGCGATCCGAACTGGTGTCGCAAGGACCTATTGCGAAAAGCAAGGTTAAACAGATTTCTAATGAGTTAAACAGATATAAAATAATTAAAAAATAGGCTTCTAGGGTCGTTCTAGGTCAAACGGGTCAAACAGGTAAAATATGGGTCAAAAAGTCAACTCTGGGTCCAAAAAGTCAACTCTAGGTCAAAACTAGGTCAAAAGTTGACTTTGGCGGTCAACCAAGTCAACTACGGTCAACTCTAGGTCAAACTAGGGTGCCCCTAAAATTCTAGGCCAAAACTAGGTCATTAAGCTAATAAACCCTCAAACTCGCCTCCTTGAGATACCGGGATACCCTCGGTATCCGATACCTCACCCTACGTTATACGCCCCGCCTATACCCGCTAAAACCTATGCTAGCACGCATAAATATATACATATATGCATAAAAACCTATCTCTAAACTCAAACCTAGGCAATTGCTCAAAAACCCCGCTCAAAACTCAATACCTTGGATATCTCAAGGTATTGAGATACCTTGATATCTCAAGGTATTGAGATATCGCCCAATACCCCTCTAACTACCCTTCTAGTTAGTTATCTATGGGTA
>JAYESA010000538.1:0-117500 GCA_036927795.1 Iris macrosiphon | reverse complement strand
GGAGAATAGAAGAAGAAAGAAATGAATTAGGGTGCTTACTTGAAGTTGGGAGAAGGAAAGAAGAAGAAATGGAGAATGGAGGAGAAGAAGAAGAAGAAGAAGTAATGAAGAAGAAGAGTGGGAGGGAGCTCCTGCTGTATTCGGTTGGGAATGGGGGTTTGGTCGGGTCTGGGAGCATGGATAAAGGGGTTACAACAAGCCAAAAGACCAAAATGCCCTCCACTCACTTGGGTTTGGGTTTCGGGTTCCAAAAGCACTCAAACTAACTCCAAATCTCTCCAACTAACCCACTAAAAATAAAATAAATATTCTAAATCCAAAAATAAGTCTCACAAGGGTGTGGGTTGGGTCGGACATGGGTCCACTAGGGTCTGACACGGGTCCAGGCTAGCCAAAATTATAAAACAATCAATATAAAAATAATACAACCACTAATTAATTATAAATAATACACAATTAACCAAATTAAAATATATAAAAAATACCCGGCTCTGGAAATGGGGTGGTGACATCTTAAACCTATTACTTGCACTAACGTGCGCAAAAAGTAATGGTTCCATAAAACCTATCACGTCCATATTACCTCTAATAAAGATTAATTTTGAACTTATTACTTGCACCCTAGTGCACAAAAAGTAATAAGTCTACCAAAGTTAACATAAATGAATTTTAAAACAGATAGGATAACTTTTATTTTTCTCTACAAAGAGAGATTAAAAGCAAAACTATATTTCGGGAGATTATCAAGATCCCAAGCCCGAAGGCAAAATGAAGAAATAAAAAGTAAAATATAACTACTAGTGCTATGAGTCCGAGCATAACTCTGCTATCCGCTCATGGAGACGAGCAATATGGCCATCCAGGAACCTCCGAGCCTGGCGCCCAACTTCTTGGGCCATAACCTCTGGATCCTAGTAGCAAGCGTAGGACTCGTGTTTGTCCTCTAGTTGTTGCACCAGAACCTCAACGCCAGCCGTGTTCTACACTATTTAGCTCATCTCGGTACGGCTGGCCTCATCTTCTTGCTGGGCCTCCCGTATCCTATTCCCCATTGCATCAAGCTCGATCTAGAGCCGTCTAATTTGCTCGGTCATGTCCTTTTGTCGGGAAAGGCACTCCTCTCTGAGATCGTCCAGCCTGTCACGCCTCTCCCATAAAATTTGGAGAACACACTGCAAGCACTCCATAGACAAAGCAAAGAAGGCCTTCTTCGTCTTTACCTTCTTTGAGAACTCATTATATTCATGGAAGATCAGCATTCCCATGTCTGCATGTTGATACTGTCACAGCACTGTTAGGCATTTCTCCACCTCCTTCAGTTTATAGCCCAAAAAGTCGCTTATCTGCTCAAAACCAGGGATACCCCTCAGAGAATGGACCTGGACCTCAGCAAAGTGCCTTGTCCAGGAGAAATATTTATTATGCACCAATACGCCCACGATCTCCTGCTTCAAGAATATGTAGAAGCTCCGGATGGAAATCTTGATGGTCTCATCAATCTCTTCTAATGTAGCCGGAGTCAAGGGAGACGGGATTAAAAAAGAGGCTATGGGCGCAACAGGTGACACAACGGTGTTCAAAAACCTCGAAGGCAAAACAACAGTAGAGGAGCAACCAGCGGTCCTGTCTGTGAGCCAATCTTTCATGGACGCACGAAGAGCCTGGATACCTGGTAGCTGAGCCACAGATACCGAAGTATTACCAAGTCTGGGAACATAAGTAACGGGGTACCTCACCATATCGGCTCCCTCCAGTACGCCATCCCTAGGCCGTGTCGCAACGGCTTCAGGAGGTGACCCAGCAACCTCAAGAAGGGGAATGACCTTATCACGATGGCTCACCACTCCACTATCCAGAGAAGCTTCAGTCACGGAGACCCCGACAACAATAGCTGGAGGAACAACCACCGCACCATAAGAACCTGCGACGTCTGAGGGGTCTTGGACAGACCGCACAAGGTGTCCTCCGCCTCCAGAAGAGCGGAGGAGAGATCCAGACCTCCTCCGAACAAGCCCACCACCTTGTTCTTCTTCAACACTTTCCTCGGCGGCCACATCCATAGTCTTTAAGGTAGAGATAGGGTCTGTAGAACCAGAACAACCGATAATCAGCTTTACTCAAAGAATCGAAAGTTGAAGCCAGAAAATTTGATCTTCCATGAAGTTACAACATATCAGAAGGAGGCAACGTAGGTTGTGGCTCATCCAGCGATGTCATAGCCTTCCCCATGGCTTCTATGTCGTCTACAGATATATTCACCAAAGGGGTATAAGGCTGCTCCGCCAAAGCCGCATCCAAGCCCCGAGCATCCAAAGCCTCAGGTGCTGGTTCTGAGATACCTACATCGAACTCCGGGGGAGATTCCTCTTCTGGTTCGGCATAAGAAACCACTAAAGCGGATGCCCACCGAGGACAGTCCCTTTTCTCTTTTGTCTGTAAATTTCTAAACAGACCAGAAGAGAGATAGTTATAAAGAGGACCAGGAAGAATCAAACTAAGAGGATTTATGGATACCGCCATAGCATCTAAATAGGGTCCCACTTCAGGAACCATTAGTGCAAGGGATCCTACCTCTCCGCTTGCAGTCCCCTTCACAGGAGGCTTAGTCTTGGCCGTTGGTCCCGTCTCTGGGACCACATCAGTCCTTGCCTTCTTGGATTAGTGAGCATGATGGGTCCCGGCCTTCAGTTTGTGCTTCACAACCGAAGGATCATCAGAAGGAGACGTCATCTCCCCTTCACCGGTTGATGTGTCCAACTCAACAAAAAGGGGCCTAGGAACCCCCTTACCCTTCTTGGGCGTTCTGTGGCCCTTTTCCTCGGGAGGCATCAGCATGGTGCCCTCGATATAACTCCTCTCTAAGTAAAAGTTAGGCGGCAGGGCGTTGGCCGTACAATAATATTTAGCCGCCGTATACAGTATTCTTGGCACGACCCTGGCTGTTGGCAATTGAAACTGAACTTTGGTGTCGGTTGCATTATAGTAACTGCAGGCCCTGGCTCCATCAAGCAAGCTTCCATTGTATTCGATGAAGCACTCGGGTGGCCCAATGAGAGCTGAGTATAGCCAAATTGACGGGTGAACCGGTTGGACAAGTAGGGCTCTACAAAAATAGCAGCCTTATTCTGGTACACCAGGTGGGAGGGACGGATGGCTTGGAGCCAGTAAAAGAGCCTGTCAGATAGACTTTGAGGCTCGTCATCATAATGAACGATGTTTTATTCATCATCGGTAAACTCTGGCTAGGACGTAAAGAAGGTCTAGCTTTTCATGAAGGAGAGGTCCCTCCTACCAGCAGGGACTGTATCGTATCTCCACTTCATCAGTAAATACTTGCGGATCAGGTCGTCAGCAGCCACCATATCGTCGTCAGTCCCGGGGCTCATCAAAGACCTATGATGCAAGAGAAGCCACCCTATCAAGTAATGGTAGGGAAGCTCAATTCGATTAAAGTGACCTCTACCAGGATGATCTTCGAACTTCGCAGAAAGGTGGCCGTGATGGATACAGCATACTATGGTAGGTAGAAAGGGCAGCTTGTAGCCAAAAGGCCAACTTTACAGCCGGTAAAATAAGGGTACGGCTGATCCGTTCTATCGTGCCAGACCTGCCCGGGACTACGCAACGAGAATATCAGATATCCCGCCAGCACGGCCTTCTAGGAAAACTTGTGGGTATCCATGTAAAAGTAACTGAGCCCCTCCTCAAGGCTACTCAACTCGTCAACGGGTTCATCCTCCTCCTCTGAGGAACCTTCAGCTTCCTCACCCTCGGAGGCCAGTTTTTTCTGCTCCTGGATGGAATCAGCTACTTCCTGCTTGGACCGTGGGGCTCGAACATGAACCTTATTGGACTCCTTCTACTCCGGGAAGAGGTAGCGAGTCCAAGTTGTTATGTGAGAAGAAGACCCCTCAGTAGATTTTTTCTTCTTTGAAGATCTCTGGCAAATGCCATGGTGGCATAGCAGCTCCTGGTACTCCCCTTCTAACTGCCCTAGTTTTTTATTGCTCGGGTATACTCTTCGTAGGGCTCATCGCCCTAAGAAAGCTTTGAGACAGCATACATCTCATGCAAATCCATTCCTATCTCACCGTTAAGTGTAAAAAAAGTCCACATACGAAGATTGTATAAATCCATCAGGGCAACAAATAGGGGACGGTTCATCTTCAAACCGTAGCATGTTCCCCTCACAGCAAAAAATAAGTCTGCAACCCTGAGCTCCTGCTCGAACTTCTTCAGAATCCACTGGGTCAGACGGCACCAGGAAACGTTATAATGAACCAAGCTGACAGTCCTCAACTTCCCCAGGGAGTAAGTTCCCTTCTTGGCGACCCAATGGAAGAAGGTGCCTGGTGCGTATATGCTGAGGTTTTATCCCAGTTCACTTCCAACAAGACCAGGCTTTAGTCCCAGCAAGGAGTACGAGGGTGACTCATTCGTGCTATAAAACTCCCCCTTGTTCTTTTCGATACCACATCGGATATTGTCGAGGAGCGCTTATTGTGGTTCAGGGGTCAAATTCCAGTCCATCCATCGTTGACCCATCATCACCTTCAAGCTTGATAAAGAGAGGTGACGTTCAAAGGAGGGAAATAAAATCTCTGTCTCACGAAACATAAATGGCCAGTTCTCTCTGGTCGCACCCATGCCAGACTGAGAAGACTCTAATGCATCACCAAATAAGGAGTACGGCTTCTTAAAAGTGTTACTACCATCCCCGACAAGGATCTCCTCTGAGTTTATCTGGCTCAACATAAAGGAAGGACTATGCTCGCCAATCTTCTGTTGTCGCCCAGGCGGAAGATCGTTATCAATCTGATTTGGGATAGTCGCAACCAGGTCCCTCAGATTCATATTCAAAGGTAGCACATTCTGCCCAAGGACCAGTTAACCAGATGGGATAGCAGGCAAAGTCACTACGAGAACCATAAAAGAGTTTGGTCATAAGTGTGCTATAATGATATACATATGAGACCCAGGAACCTATGCGACCGAGCGGACTATGCGACACCATAGTTTATGCAGCATGGTCCCTTATACGGCATAACTTACTATGCGGTATAGCCCCACATGCGGCAGAGCCGGCTATGCGACCGGGTCGCCTATGCCGCCACCCATACGGCAGTAAGAAGTTGGCGCATAGACGGATCCATGCGTCCAACTGTGCACACGTGTCTCGGTGTTTTCCTTCGTCTTCTCTGACAAAACTTACCCTTGATCGATGGTTGAATATCGGCAGGGAGAGGTGGACGGTCTGCCACAGTGGTACGGCCCTTCCCCTTGCTCTTGGATTTCCCTTTGCACTTAACGACGGAGGCAGAGGCAGCAACTTTGGGAGCTATGGCAGCAAGAGCAACATAGAGGAGAAAGGACTTGAGAAATTTTATAGAAAGACTTCTTCATTTCTCTTTCTTTCCCTATATATAGGCCGAGTCTATGCGGCTGAAGATGAATCGACGGCAGTTAGAAACTCGATCCACCTAGATCCACAAAAACAATGGTGACTCTTCGTTGGTTGTGATACTTTATCTTCTGACGGCTCAGAATCCAAAGAGATCTCCTCGAAGTGTGAGCCAAATCCTTTCATTAATGATTTGAAAGCCTGGCAGGATCCACTATGCGACAACATGGTTATTCGGCGCGTCATCATTATGTGGCCAAAAGTGCTCGACCATGCTTCTTATTCAAAGTATTCCAAACTTGTCATGTTGAAAAATTTGAAGGGAGTCTTGTAGAAGCATGAAAAATTTACAGGCCGCATAAGAACTCGTGCCGCATAAAATGATCTATGCGTCCAGATGGAAAGTCGCATAATAATCTATATACGGCCAGGGCAACCAAGGATCAAGATGTCGCATAATGAGCGCCTGTATGTCTAATATAAAGTTTTGATAGCTTCAAAATTCATAAAAGGGGCGACATGCAAAATGACAGAAAGTCACATCTGCATTGATAGCCTCGACAGACGTGCCATGCCACGTGTCCTTATATCTACGGCTTCAGCCATATGCGGCCTCATCAACATGCGGCTATAGTATCCATTCGACCAAAGCCAGACGAAAGCACGTATGCAGCCTGGATAAGCATACGGCCATGACACCATACGGCCTGAGTGTCCATCTGACCAAGGCTAAAAAGGACGCATATGCTGCCACAACGACTATGCGGCCAAGACGGCCATGCTGTCCCTGACTCACATGATCTTTCTGTTATAACCAAAGAGATCCTCTCACAGTTGGTACAGATTACGTGATAAGCGGACCAAGTCACACACCAAACGGATTAAAACAACCCCGAGATCTCATCAACAGCATATCTTAACCAAGCTCACGTGGCGGCTTGCCCGCATTATGCAGTTATCGTTACAACCGTATTTTGTTGGAGGAGCCCCATGCGGCCACCAAGCACGAGTATATGCTGCAAATTTATCACGTCAACATGGAGGCTATAAATGGAAGGGTATAACACCCATATAAGAGGATGGCTATCTGTGAACCGACAATCAAGTGAGAGAGAAGAGCTTCCTCACCCTGCATCGGATCGTCCATGGAGTAAAGAGAGTTGCTACACTCTTAACCCTCCATCGTCACCCTCCAGAATCAAAAATTTGTACATAGATTATCTCGTAGGACCTCTTTGTACTTTCTTTCATTTTGTTGATTAAATCAAGCTCTTTCTTTAGACTTTCGAATTTAATGGTGAACACATAGTAGCAAGTATGATAAAATTTAATGCATATTTGGACTATGTTAAGTTTAAGTATTCAAAGTAGTGATAGCATGAATATTAGTGATGTCATAATGTTAAATATCATAATGTTAAATTGAATAGATTAACCATATTCAAAAATACAGTTAGATCATTGGGCTAACAATCTTTTCCTTTTTGATTATGGCAACTCAGTTCTATTTAAGATGGCTTTAATAGAAGCTCGTATCACTAATATTTAAAACAATAAGCATATATCACTAAAGGTGGAAGAAGAGTATACATGCAATAATAATTTCATGAATTGTTAGTGTTATTGAAAAGCTAAACTTAATCAATTTACCATATTCAAAAATATGATACAATCAATGGGCTAACAATCTTCCCCTTTTTGAATATGGCAATTGGATTAAGTTTAAGATAGATACAATAGAAGTATATATCACTAATATGTAAAAGATATAAGCATACATCACTAAAAGCATATTACTTAAACTACTTCTACCCATTTTTAAGCATACTAGCATACTTAAACTTATGTCTCCCCCATTGACATGATCAAAAATAAGCTCCCCCTACTAGTAGATGCAAGGAATTTAATCTCAAGTAAATAAATTAGAGTAGGAGGAAGGCATAGACAATCATGATCAAGATCAGTTATGAAAGCAATAGGAGAAGTGTGTAAAGATAAGTTTTTTTTTAAATACACAATTAATATATAATACCAATTGAAATATTGCTTATCAAAACATAAGGTAAATGGTAATATCAATATGAAAAGATTATAATAATGCAATAATAAGTTTACCAACTAGAAATCCAAGGAAGAAATCTAAAACATGATATGATATGAAATATTACTCTAGTTTGAAAAAAATGGATTTCAAATAAAAGTCATAAATATTAGATATTTGCAAATATAATAGATAACATAAGAATAATGGAAGAAATAATAAGAGCTTTTAACAATAATTAAGTAAACAAATATGATTCATAATTTTTCCATACAAATAAGTGGATCAATGCCATATAAGGATATAATCATTGAAAAGAAATCAAGTAGATATACATGAATCTTCCTATTTGCAAGATCTATTCATTTACCCAAGTTCATTCATTTGAACTCAAATACCATAATATGCTATAAGGATATCCTTTACATAAAAATGAAGGTGAAGGAAAAAAATACTTAAGAATGTGAGATTCAGTCGACTTAATGCTTCCCCTCAAAGTATGACCAATCTAGATAAATCATGAATTTTGGGTAATGCCAAGTAATGAAAGCCAAACCAATTAAAAACATACAAGGAAAGCCAGAGCAATAAAATCTTAATAGAATAATCAATAAGGATAAAGAAGTTATTTTAGAAAAAAAAATCTACCATTTAACCTATAAATGAGAGAGAAATAAGATAATAAAGACAATTGAATACACTCTCATAACCCTTAATGAATCATGAACATAATTAAATAGATATTAATAAAAAGCAATATTAGTTCATGATGAACTAGTTATACCACATATTAGAGGATATAAATGAATTGAACCAATTAATTTGCTCCCCCTAAGAATATGTGTATCTAGTTCCAAAGTACCTATAGCATAATAATAGATAAATACAAGATCTAGGGGATATATCAACTATAGATTTTTTTTCCCCTTACTCAATGCATATAAGGCAAAAGAATCGTCACAGAAACAAAAAAATATCTTCTTTAAGAAAAAAGAGAACAATGTAAAAGGCACTTAAAGATGGGCAGCATAAAGAAATATCCAATAAAGCATATAAATCAAAAGATAAGAAACATTGACCTAAGTAGGATAAACTCATAAAAAATAATTTAGGTCAATATATATTATCTTTTGAGAAAAAAATTCATCATGAAGCTAAAAGTATAATCAATCAAACAAACAAAACATGATGAATGTCACAATATAGCTCAAAAATACAAAAAAAATTGTCCATGATTAACTAATTAAGCAAGAATTAATCAATTGATTAGTTTACATGGACCTAGTGGACTTTACCACATATATAAATTAATCAACGGTAAGGACCAGACCTTGCTAATACTTAGATGAAAATCAATTAAGTTCAAATAGCAAAGACTCATATGTGGTAATCCATGAGTAGTCAAGGTAGAGTAAAATATTTGACATGAAGCTTACATAGTTAGATAATCTTGAACTACCCAATCATTAGGATCATTTTCCAAGAAACACAAATGAAACATGCATGATCATAAACATCTCATCACTAAACTTCAATAGAAATCCCAAGTCCATACTATAATAAAAACTCAAAAATCAATAAAAAATTATGGAAAATAGTCAATCTTATTTGAAATATTACAAATTTAAACAATATAAGATGGAAATAATGATATGATAAAATCATGACTCAAAAGTGAGAGAATTTTAAGAGATACTTACTAATGACTAATAAGAAAGGAGAATAATCATAAAGAATCACAAACCTCAACATGAAAAACAAGATTAAATCAAGAACTAGTAAAACTAATATTATAGAATAAATATATCTATCTAATGTAAAATACAAATCACATCAAGATAATTCATAAAACTTATTTTTATAAACTAGCATAACTTATATAGATTGGAATAAAAAATAAATAGCTAGATGAGTAAAAGTGAACTAAGAATATATAGCTTAACACTTTATTATAACAGAGTAAGATATATAACCAATTGGGATTAATGAGATAAACCATTAACAAGATAAATATGCTCATTAAAACTTGAATCACTAATACACATGATACTTGCTTAAGCTTAGAGTATCCAATAAGGTCAAACATTTTGAAAGATCAAAATAATTTATAGATTCTTCACTAAGCAAAGATAAGAGGAAGAATAAACACAACATATAGAAAATGCTCTTATCAAATCAAAAGACTAAAAGATTTACAAGAAGATAACAATAATACAAATCTTTTTTTAGCAAGTATTGAGAACAATCCATGACAATAAAATTATCGATCGATATAGAGAATGCAAAATATTATTACCATAAAGAAATAAGTGCAAAATATTATTACCATAAAGAAATAAGTGTATTCTCTAGAATTGGATAGATCTCAAAACAAGTGCTCAAACATATAGTAGCAAGAGGCATAAGGTATTTGATGTATCAATTATATGTATCCTTATGTGCTACAACATCATTGGGAATAATAACTACAAACCAAGCATAAAATCCAAGGAATGAACAAAGAAAGATCATCAAGATCGAGAAAGCTAGATGCTAGAGAAAGCAAAAATCTTTTTCAAAAATCTTTTATAGTGCACAATAGGAATAAGGTTTTGAAAGAGTGTACTAATAACTAAGGTAAAAGAAAGATACACAAGTTAAATTACAAGTATATGTGATTCTTAAATAAATATCCATATATAGTCATGAGGAAGACAATAATAACTATTTTCTCTCAACAATCAAATTTCAAAGATAGATCAATTTGAAAACTCAAAATCAAGGAATCATCAATGTATATATACAGCTATATATACCATAAATAGGCATACATGAAAAGATTCAATCAAATAAAAGCATGTATACACATTGTCAACCAAAAATCCAAGAAGATAAAATCAAGAAAACGACTTTAAGGAAGAAGCTAATTGATTCAAAGAAACATGCACAAATTTGTCAAAAGAATCAATAGCTAAAATATGAGATAAGCACAAGTTTAAAGATACAAGTATAGAATACTCTTCAAATCAAAGTAAAACTTGAGCTTAACCCATATGCCTATATAAAAATATTTACACAAATAAATCGGTGAGGAGTAACTATCTCAATGATACAAAGACGAAGAGACAAAAAAAATTTACTCAAGTCAAAGTCTCAAGATCCTATGGACTAGAATAATATGCATGTTTTATAAATAAGGACTAAAAAATTATAACATACATATATAAATGTGTCACACTAATAGAAAATGGGTGATAGACTACATAGTGTGAACTAATCATTTTAAGTTAAGCAATTAGTCATGCTAGATAAAAGTGATTACAAGAGAAATACACAAAGCATGCTAGTATCATATATCTCACATTAATTCATATAATAAGCAACTAAAAGAAATCAATGAGAGCTAGAAGCAAGAAATAAAAATAAAATATGCTAGATTCTATAGATATAGACAATTTTGGAAGAATCGTTTAACATGTTACCAAATTTGCTCTAGTGGCCATATTTCTATTGGTGCAATTGCTTGAAAGATGATCATTATAACTTTGTAATCACCAACACGCTCCACGGTGCTATGTTACGGCACAAGAAGCTTCACCTACAACATGAGGTGAAGACTTAGGTATCCAAATAAATTTGGATCCACATTTGTTAACTTTGGAAACCCAAGTAGCATTTACTCTTACATTGGTAGTAAAGCTCCTACGAATAGGGCAACTAAAACTTATGTGTCAAATACGAGAGAAATAAAAGCATCTAATGCTAGTGTGTGCATATGTATAGGAATAAACATGGTTGTGATCATATGACATACTAGAATGATGAATATCTCTAGTGTGAGCATGAGAAGATTTGGTTTTAAGAATATTATGTTCTAACAACAAATCATCATGCATACAAGTAAAAGAATTAAATTTAACATTTAAAACATTCTTCTCTTCTTCAATTAAAGCAATTCTAGAGATAAAAATATTATTTTGTTTCTTTAAAGCATCAATAGAAGAATCATGCAATTGAGATAACTCATGAGTTTATTTTTTGAAGTATTCTATTGATAAGGAGAGAGTTTTGATTTTTAAAATTAAAGCATCATTTAAACTCTTTAAAGAAACACAAGATGAGTTTTGAGAATCAAGTCTAGATAATAAATCATTGTTCTCATTTCTCAAAAACTCATTTGCTTCTTCTAAATGAACAACCTTTTCCGAAAGTTCTTCATTTGTAAAATGAAGGTTATCAAGAATATCTAAGGATTGTTAGCCATAGCTCTCCACTTAGAGCATTTCTTGCATTTAGAAGAAACATGTTTGTCTATGCTACTAGAAATATAATTCTCTTTATCGGAGGAGGAATTGGATGTCATAGATAATAAGGATCTACTATAAGGATGTTAAGCCAAAAGAAATAAAGTCATTTCTCTGATACCAATTGTAGGAACCCTAGGGGGTGAATATGGTCAAGCTAATAAATCAAGCACAAATGATTAATAATAGATAATTTAAAAAATTAAGTGTGCAAGAAGTAAAGCAATAAGAATACTGACACCCGATGTATCTTGGTATCCTCCTCGAGGCACTCCAGTCCCGAAAACTCTTGTTAGGCTTGAATCCACTATTAGCAAAATAGTTACACCATGAGCTTTGATCCGAAGGTCCGTTGACTTCTTACACAAGAGCTTTGATCTGAAGGCTCTCTAACTTCACACAAGATTTAATCCGAAGGTTTGTATACTCCAAACTCTTACAAGATGGTTTTGATCTTCTTACAAAAAATATAAAAATCTAACTTTTATAACTCAAGAACACTATAACACAATTTGTGGATAGACAAATAAAAAAAATTATGGAGTGTTTGTGGATGGCCTTTGGTAGATAAAAAAAATTTAGGCTCAAAGGGATCAACCTTGAAAGAAGGGGTTCAAGGCTTTATATAGGCCAACACAAAGAAAGAGCAAAAATATAACTTTCAGCCTGCAAATGGTATACCGTCGGTATACTACAGTATATCGTTGGTATACCGGTCTACAGTAGCAATGGCTATAAATATGACCGTTGGGATCATTTAATGCACAAAATTTGACCGTTGGATTGCCAACTTTGATGAACCGGTATACCGTTGATATAGACCAATATACCATTGGTATGTCGGTCCAAACGACAGAGAACAACACTTATATAAAATTGGTATACCGTCGGTATACTCCAGTATACCGTCGGTATGCCAGTTTTCAACCGAAAATGATCCTGGATTATTTTCTATCCTAGATTTCAATTTTTTCATACATTTTTTGTGTTTACAATTATTCCTAAGACTCATTACAGACTCTAGATAGACTATAGCAGGTGCATGCTTCTTCAGAGTCTGAAAATAATAATGGCATAGCTTGGCTTCTTTTCTTGATAGATGATAGCTTTTTTCTTGACGACAGTTGTCCTGAGATACCCAGATTGTAAAATTTGAATACCTTTCGGGGGCTTTGCCCTCGAACCCCCATGGAGGCGTTGCCCCCTCTACCCCCGTCCGCTGACCGGACAGCGGAACCCCGGAGTGCGTGGCTCCGGATATGTTGTAGACGGTTCAGAGAAATCTTCTGGGATGAAGTCATCTTTGGTCCATCATGATTTCTTTATTGCATTAGTCCACAATGGATTTTGCTTATTGCTTTTCTGCAAATACAAGTTAGAAAAATTAAGCAATGTACATAGTAGCAAGTATGATAATATTTAATGCATATTTGGACTATGCTAAGTTTAAGTATTCAAAGTAGTGATAGCATGAATATTAATGATGTCATAATGTTAAATAGAATAGATTAACCATATTCAAAAATATAGTTAGATCATTGGGCTAACAGTTTCTCTTATTTTTCTCTGTTGTTGTCTTTATTGATGTTGTTATGGAGGGAGGATGGGGATGATGTGTCAGTTGGAGGTGGTGGTTATTCGTGATTGGTGGAGATCCCATGGCGGTGACCAGCATGGTGGTCGACGGCTATGAAACAGTGCCTGAAGGAGACTTATATGGTTGTAGTTGTCAAGGAAATGAGGGAAAAAGAAAGGGTCAGTAGAGGTCGGCTTGCCAGCTGGGAAGGGAGTAGGTGGTCGTACTTTCACATGCTTTGTGCGAGCAGGGGAGCTGCAGAAAACCCAACGAGGTGTAGTCACACGCGGGAAATGAAGGAAGGAGAAAAATGTTCTCTAGAGTTTCATTTGTTTTGAAAAACCTTTTAAGAGATATTACTTAGGTTGGGATCAAGTGTAGTCCCATTGATGGGAATGACTAGAATATTTGTTTTGACAGATTTTAATAGGAAAAATAAAAAGGGTTTGGGTCTTGACTCCTATCAGGCTGAAAGAGAATAAATAAATAAATAAAAATATTGAAAGGGGCTCGGTTTGCAAGAAAATATGAAAATTAGATTAGGCTGCAGCAATAATGGGCTGGAAAGAAAAATGAGTTAGCAGTCTCAGCCAGGCCAGCAAACCATCAAGGATTCGATCGCAGGCGTCTATGTTGTAGCACATGGGTGATTACGAGTGGCATATATATATATATATATATATATATATATATATATATATATATATATATATATATGGCACCATGTCTGAAAGGAACCATGGTCTACTCGCCCTTGGAGACGGAGGATGGCAAAAGCGAAGTGAAACTATGAGCAGACGACTCAATCCTAGACCTCTTATTATTATATGCAAGAGCGAAGCATCGAAACATTAATGGAAAATTAAATATTGTGGGATGAACAAAATTGTGTCTTTGGATAAAAAGAATTGGTGTAACAAAAAGATATAGGATGAACAATAAAATAAGAAAAGGGCTAGAATAAGTTTAAAGGAAAAATAGATCCTAGCCCTCTATACTTGATAAAAGTACAAACTCTAATAACCCTCAATCATCCAAAGGTTCCTAATACTATTTGAGGATTAACAAAGCATATATATGCATCCTACCAATAGGAAGTTGGGCTTAATTAAATCAACACTTGGGCTGAAAAATGGTATGGAGAAAATGGTCAAAATAAAATTAAAATAAAATAAAAATCTATAATATTTTAGTGAATAATAAATTTTAGTATATGGAAATGATATTAAGATTAATCTTAATGGTTATAAACTAGAGCAATAATAATTGAAGTAATAGTTATCGCACTCGTGATAAAAAAATAAAAGAAAGGAAGAGAAAAGATAATAATAATAATAATAATAATAATAATATAGGGAAGGTGGTTGAGTTAATAAAATTAATTAATTATTTTAACAAACTAAAATAATTACTAAATAAAAATAATTAATATTAGCAAAATATTATGGTGAATAATTAGCTATCCTAATTTTATGAAAATACTAATTAGAAATTTGTTAATTTGTTAATTACTTATTAATGGTATATGCTAACTAAGTAGTTATTATTTTAATTCAATTATTTAACGGTTTTTTAAATAAAGTAATATATTTATATATAATTGTAAGAAAGGGGAGTAGTTTGATAAAATTATAGGGAAGGGAAGAACTCGCCAACTGAGTTGGCGAGTTGTTGGGGCCCGCCAACTCAGTTGGCGGGTGGAAGTTGGGACCGCCAACTCAGTTGGCGGTGGAAGTTGGATATATATATATATATATATATATATATATATATATATATATATATATATATATATATATATATATATATATATATATATATATATATATATATATATATTATTTCTTTCTAAATTAATTAAATTTTGTAAATGGATAATAACAAATTATCTATTATAATATTACAAAAAAATTATATTGATAATACCAAAACAAAAATATTTATTAAAAATTTTAAATCTAAAAATTTAAATAATACCAAAAAATATCAAATAAATAGTATTATGGGATATTTTAGCAAATGCCCCTACAAAAAATGTCAAAAGTAGTATATACCCTAGTAAAAAAAAACTAGCAAATCCTCCAAAATTAAAAAAATTTGGTTAAAAGAGTACGGATATATCTTAAAATTTTATCTATATATATTTGTATAGATAAAATTTCACTTTTATAGATTTATATAGATATATATACAATTATCTATATATATTTAGAATTTTACTAATTATGTAGATATATATAGATAGATATTTGTATATAGATATTTGTATATATTTAGAATCTATATTATCTGTATACAATTATCTAATATTATCTGTTAAACAAAAAAGTAAAATTATCTGTTATCTAATATATATTATCTATATATATTAGATAATTGTATATTAGTGAAAATTATCTAATATATATTATCTATATTATCTGTTAAACAAAAAATATCTAACAATTATCTAACATATTTTTTGTTAGATAATTATGTAGTATCTAACAAAAACATATGTTAACAATATATATATATATATATATATATATATATATATATATATATATATATATATATATATATATAAATGAAATTCTTTAGAAAGAAATAATATATACTACTTTTTGGTGGATTTGATAGTTTTTTTTTACTAGAGTATATACTACTTTTGACATTTTTTTTTAGGGGCATTTGCTAAAATATTCCATAATACTATTTATTTGATATTTTTTGGTATTATTTAAATTTTTAGATTTAAAATTTTTTAAAAATATTTGTTTTGGTATTATCAATGTAAATTTTTTGTAATATTATAATAGATAATTTGTTATTATCTATTTACAAAATTAAATTGATTTATATATATATATATATATATATATATATATATATATATATATACAACTCCCACCGCCAACTGAGTTGGCGATCCCAACTCCCACCCGCCAACTGAGTTGGCGGGCCCCAACAACTCGCCAACTCAGTTGGCGAGTTCTCCCCTTCCCTATAATTTCACCAAACTCCTCCCCTTTCCTGCAATTATATATAAATATATTACTTTATTTAAAAAAATCGATTATTTAAATAATTTATAAAGTATATACTAATTAATTTTTAACAAACTTTTAGTTATTATTAATCTTATCACATAATGATAATTTGCTATCTTAATTGATAAGTACTATCTAAGAAATTAATTGCCTACTATTACTTAATTATCTTAATAATAGTTATTAGCATAATAATAATTATTATTATTATTATTTATTAACTTATTACCTAATTAATTGTCTTAAGGTTTTTTATGTGCAGTAATTAAACTACATTTATTGCTATTGTTAGTTGTTGTTGTTTTTTAGAAGTCCGACGTAACGTTCGGGACTTTGTGAACGCTGCGTTGTATGTTTTTTTGATTCACTGTTCCCAACTTCCACAATTTATAAATAGAAGAAATAATATGTCCCTCTATCTATTGATCTTCCGCCACCTACCCATGGCTCTTATGCCTCCCCCCAGTAACCTCTTAATAATTGTTATTTAATTATTGTTTACTAATTAAGATTAAAAAGGTGGAGTCCATGTGAGTTTTGCACAAATCCAACTCACATCCTCTTTTTTTATAGAAGATGCAAGTTCGAATATTAGCCCACGGGGGACAAGCACTGCACAAACTGTAAATCCAGCTCTCACTTTCCATCCCAAATAAACATGAAAAAATAAATTTTGGATCACTTTCAGCTAAAAGTGCAAATCTATGCCCAAATTCGATTACCAAATAAGCTCTTAGGCCATCTCCTATGATAATTTCTATTTTTTCTATTTTTAAGGTAGAACTCTTTGTAGAAAAAACTTCTTCCAACAATAATTTATATTCCAATTTTTATCTTATGTGGCACTAATATAGAATGGAGAATTTCTATGAGAGCACGTAGAAACTCTCAGAAATTATCCATCTCTCAACTTAGTTAATAGTATGCCCTATTTTTAAACCAAATAATTAAATTTATCCTTTTATTTTTTGACACGTATGATAGAAATTGAGAACTATTAGAGAGTTTTTTTTCTTTGATCAACTAGGATAAAAGTGTTTTTAAAGTACAATGACAAGTATGAAAGAAACTCAATTTTAGAGATCCTTATCCGAGACAACCATATCTGCTAAAAAAATAATTTCTAAAAAACTAGTTCAATTTTAAAAACCTCTTATAAAAGGCAAATTATATAGCCACTTCATAGTTTGCTTAGGACAGTTCATTACTTTAGGACATCCGAGATTTTTTTAACTTTTACTTAAGATAGTCCAAAATTTATTCAGGACAGTCAACCCCCCCCCCCTCAAACATTTCCAAATTTCTCCATTCTAAACTTCTACTCTCTCTCTTCAAATTCCTAAACCCCCAAACCCTAACCCTAACCCGCCGGAGGAGGCGGAGGCTGGAGGAGGAGGAGGAGGAGTCTGGAGGAGGTGATGGAAGGCGGAGGAGGAGGGGGCCTCCGCTGCCTCCGCCGCGCGCAGCCCCTCCAGCGCGTGTGCGCGCCTCCGTCGCGTGTAGCCCCCGGTGCGTGTACGCCTCCGCAGTGCACCACCCTCGTGTGCGCGTGTGCCTACGCCTCGCGTCGCTCCCGTGCGCTCTCCTCCCCCGCTCGCCGCCGCCCCTGCTGTTGCTGTTACCGCTTCTTCTTCTTCTATGCCTCCTTCTTAGGACTGTAAACAAAATTGACAGTCCTTCCAATAGGAATGTCTGACATTATTTTTTACAGTCCTAATTATTTATGACTGTCACAATGTTGACAGCCCTTCCAATAAGAAGGACTGTCAATTTTTTTTTACATTCCTAATTATTTAGGACTGTCACAATGTTGACAGTCCTTCAAGGAAGAACTGTCAACATTGTGCCAGTCCTAAATAATTAATACTGTAAAAAAAATTGACAGTCTTTCTTATTGGAAGGGTTAAAAAATAGAAGTCATTGGCTTTAAAATGAGAAATTGGACTGCCCTCAAGTAAAAAAAAAAAGTAGTGGCAAAATTGTAAAAAAATAAAAATAATTGGGATGTTATAAGCAAACTATGGAGTGCCTATAGAATTTGCCCTTATAAAAGCACTTGGGAAGCTGCTTTTCAAAAAGCAACAGCAATACCAAACTATCAGTGCCTAATTAAACAAAATAATAATAATAATAAAGAATCCATTTTTGTTTACCCATAAAACCAAGGTGTATGTTCACTTTCCAATTAAATGTTGCCACGTTACATTTTTATCCAATCTAAAACCACTTTGAAAGTAGTTTTGTGAACAGTCAAAGTGATTTTGACTCATATTTTGATACGTAATAATACTTATTGGAAATTGAACATACATTCTAGTTTTTGTGGATGAACAAAAATGGACTCAAAAATACATAAGAGAAAATTTGAGTTGCATCCCACTTTATTTATTCATATTCAAGGTGCACCCACACGATTGCCATAATGTATGACACCCTCCACTTTTTAACGAAAACTAACAGTCAACTGCTTTGACTGTTAATTTTTGAACGAAATAATCATTCCCTCTTCCTAGCCCCCCTCCTCTGTTGTGTACGAGGATATTTTTGCCCAAAAATTTTTGTCAAATGAGTTGACAGTTAGTTGAAGACGATTTTCGTCAAAAGAGTGAAGGATGTCATACATTATGTTAATCGTGTGATATACATCTTGAATATGGATAAATAAAGTTTACGTTTAACTCAAAAAAATTCAATAAATAAAGGCTTTTGATAAGGGCACTACCATATTTACTTGGGGCTAGCCCAGGATTGGGGCTAGCCCACTAAAGAGGAACTTTTACTTATACTAACCCAACATTTTACTCATACTAGCCCATTCATTCCAAACCCTCCCAAATCCTCCCCATCCGACCGGAGCTTTCCCCCCTCCCGCCGGCCGATCTCCGCTGTCCTCCTTCTCCTTGTCGATGGCTCCCAAAGTCTCGAAAGAACCAAGGTACAAATCATCATTCTCCTTGTGCTATTGTATTTGCAAAATTGTCCAAAAATTTTAAAAAATCCTCTTGCATTTTGAAAATTTTGAGTGATTTTCTTTCCATTATTCAAATGAGGGCATACAAGTCCATGACGGAGTTTAGGATGTAGTTTAGACGTTCTCTTGGTTGATCGAACACGATTTTAGGGCGTACAATGTCGAAAATCCTCGACATTGTCGAGCAGTATCGGGCGGGACTGTAGAAATTCCTACAGTCCTATATAGATTTAGGACTGTAGGAAAATCGACAGTCCTATATATATTTAGGACTGTCGAATTGTCTACAGTCCTAAATTTATATAGGACTGTAGGAACTTCAACAGTCCTAAAAAATAAGGACTGTAGAAAATTCTGCAGTCCTGTATATTTACAGGACTGTAGAAATTGCTACAGTCCTCATGTAAAATTCAATTATTATGTTAAAATAAAAATTAATTTTTGTCTGTATATATTAATTTTTGTCTTATAGTCATGCCCCTGGAAAGGACACTGTGGATGAAGATATGAGAAGACGTCCTACTGCGTTGATGCGTAAGGAACGCGCAGTTTCGCGTACTATTCAACCGGGCGTCACTATCTGCGAGCCCGAGGCACGCCCTGAAGTGAGAAAACGTCTATTGACTAAGAAGACTGCCCTTCGTTCGAAGAGACGTGCTCCTCCTAGTTCTTTCGATTCTTCTTCCTCCTCCGATGAGGACATGCCAAATATTCCAAATCGACCTACTGATGGTTCAGGACCTTCTCAGCCTGTAGATAGCCCTGTCGAGAGTCTTCCACAAACTCTCGAAAATTGGACTACTGATGGTTCAGGACCTTCTGAGCAGGCAGATAGTCCAATCGACACTCGTCCAAATGGTTGCTCTATGTTACCGTCGATCGAAAACCATATTGCATACCAAATATGGAACAATCCGGTAAGTATATTACGTTATGATTAATTTATATATAGTTGTAAGTTCAAAGTTCATTTTACATAGAGGTTTAATTTCATCCAATTGTTGACTTTTCAGGAGAGTGGTCGTATGTTGACGGTGATCAACCACGGGAAAAAATGTAATACATGGAGGTATGAATTATTGGGAGATGATGTGAAGGCAAAAATCAGTCCCACCGATCTACAATATTTGGGTAGCTACTCATATACGACGGTGGATAATGCACTGATTTCAGCATTTGTAGAACGGTGGCATCCAGAGACCAACACTTTCCATCTACCCAATGGGGAGTTGACGATTACCCTTGATGACGTCCATCATTTATTGGGATTTAGGGTTGATGGTCGTCCCATAATGAATCAAACTTTTGATGAGTCGAGCATCAACTATTACGACTATATTGTCGATTATGTATCAGGGTGTCTGGGAGTTGATGCCACTAGTTTTACTAGTCTTCGAGAATTCAAGAAGTCCTACGGACTTCCTCTAAAATATTTGAAGGAGATATTGGCTGAGCCGGCCCCCGAAATTGATAATAGCGATAATGTTGCCCGCGGATATATGCAGTTCATCTTAGGGGCTGTCGACATTACCGATAAGTCAGGAACGTCCATAAATGCCAAGTATCTCCTCAATTTGGACAACATTGACACGGTGGACGAAATATCTTGGGGAAGCGGTATACTGGCATACCTTTACCGTGAGCTTGGTGCGGCATCCCGTGTGGGTTTGAAGACAATATCCGGATGCCAGACTCTACTCCATGTACAGATATATCTTTGTCAACTTGTATACATAAATTTAAATTGTGTTGTTTATTTTTGGACTAATATATTTTTAACCTGGTAATGTGAAGGCATGGATATACGAGCACTTTCCAACCCTGCAGTGGGCGAAACTGAACTGCGGGTATGACGAGAACCTGCCTAGAATGTGCCGATGGAAGCCAAGTAAGGAAGATGCCAAACGTTCTCACATATTGGCCGCCCTACGCCATGCACTCGAAGATTTGACGACAGAAGAGGTAAATTTTGGATCTAATTTTGTACTTAATTGGTATTAATTTACTACGTTATGCTAAATGACGTTATGGTAAATTTTATGTGGTACAGATTGTATAGGATCCATACCGTGATTTGCGACAGACTAGCCGTCCATTGCAACCAATCGCCTTATATCATGGTCTTATCAGTTGTCATGAAATCTTAGAGGCTTATATGCCGGATAGAGTGCTCCGTCGGTTTGGCTACGTACAAACTGTCCCAAGGCGCACTTTGCAAATGATAACTCCTCCGCGCGGGACAAAACCGCTAAACTATATTCCTACGTCATTCAACTGGGTATCGGCTTTCTTCACCGAGTGGCAACGCCACGTTATTAGACATTCCGACCGGCACGCAGCAGTCAATATGGCGGAGTGCAGCGACGACTACCTCGCCTACTACGCCGGTGTCGGACTACCGACCTTGTTCCAACGCGGAGGGGATATTGTGCGTGTACCGTCAGATCTTCCTGCCAAATCGGTCTTGTATACTGCACTGGTCAAGATGGTGAGCCTACTTGTAGACCTTAAGTTTGATATTTGTAACCGTGGCTAACAATTTTTTTTATTTCTCATGAATAGGCAAGGAAAGTGAAGAAGTTGGGGAGTGTCACTACCACATTCCGAAAATAGGGGTATTTTTTATTTTTTATAATTATTAATATCGTGGTAGTTACAATTAAATAATTTTATGATGTGTATAATTAAATTAAATAAATTCGTGAGATGTGTAATTAAATATATTATTATTTATAGCGTTCATTACTGTTTGAGCTGGTAGACTCGACCTAGAAGCCATTAGACGAACACCTGTCTGAATTATAGGATTACGTGTTAATTGCATTATTTAGAATTTAATTATTGAGATAGTAATTAATTACCGTAATTTAATTAATTGTTGCGCCCTGCCCTTGCTTCGATATTTGGAGCGCTACCCTAGCTTTTGTCTTCCAACAAATTTCACAACATTGCCCTAGACATGCCCGCCTTCCATTCTGCTATTTTTGCAACTCATAATTATGCTCTCTGTACCTCATTTTTTAGCCGCACAAAAATCATCGCGGACGTTTATTTAATTCCTAAATAAATTCCTATTTTGTATCGTTGTGCGTTCCAATCGAAATTGGAGGCAATCTTGACCTATTTTTTGTGCGGCCCAAATTAGGGTAATATTCTGTTCTGAGTCTTCTTCATTAATGATATTGATGACCCGACCTAATTTTGGCCCCATGTACTCCTAATTAATTTTTGAACACAACTTGTATTTATTCTTAATTAAATTGAGGATACCATTTTATCTGATTCCGTTAATCCCGTTTAATTCCAGTACCCTGCTAATTAAGCCCGTACCGAACACACGGCGCCCCCTCACCCTACAAAACGTCGAACACCGAATCGCCCGCCAAATTTTCATCATTTTATGTATCTGTGCAAATACCCAAATTTAAGGGGGGCTAATTTACAAATTTGCATTTGGTGTCAACACCCCATTGGTTCAACTAAATGGAGAAGCCCAACATTGAATAGTCAACACCCTCATTCCCACATGAAGAATTCATTCATGTCTAATCTTGGCCATTCATTAAATGGGTCAATCCTCACCCTTCATTCACACACCCTCTCCCCCTATTTAATGTCCTATCACCTAGCCCTAATCCCCAAAAACCTAGGGAAGCACACCTCCTCACTAGCCCCAAGCCCCCAACCGTAGCCTCCTCCCCATTCTAAAATTTCTCCATTTTCTTTCTCTTCTTCTCCTTCCTTTCTTCTCCATCTTCTCCTTTTAAATTTTTTTAAAAAAAAGAACGGAAAGGGGGAAAAACTTTCACACACCACCACCACTGTTCACCTATCCCTGAGCTTCCTTCCCGACCCCGGCCCGGCCGAGCCCCACTGCCTTGTACTTCGGCCGAGCCCGGAGCCTCGCCGCCGTTCCCTGCAGTCAGCCGAGCCTCGACCCGCTTCCCAGGCAGCTCGACGTCTCCCCTCCGGAGCCAACCGAAGCTCCACCAGGATCCACTACTGTTATCATCTCCCGACAGCCGGCCTCTTCCCCGAGCCCACTCCCCAGTCCGGCAATCTCCTCTGACCAACTCCCAAGCTCCCTCTTCTCCTTGCTCGCAACTTCGGTCACCCTGAAACCCGAGATCCCCCTCCGGAGCCGAGCTGCTCGACCACTGCAGCCGGCCACTGCTGCACACCCGGCCGATCCCGAGCTCCGCCTCCCTGCTACTCCCACCAGCAGCCCGACGAACTCCCTAGATCATTCCCCTCCGGCTAAGCAGCTGTCGTGAAGCAGACCACCTTCCTCCCTCGCTGAGTCGACCAGTCCCTCCGCCGAGCTTCCTCCATTTCTTGCTCCGGCTGAACACTCCACCTCCCTCATCTCCGTTCACCCCCCTGAGCTCCCTCGACTACATTCTCCGACAGTTTTCCCCCGCTCGAGCCACCACGACCACCTCCCTGCTGTACTCCTCCTCCCCGCCTGAAGGTCGTCCGGCCAGTGTACTCGAGCCACCACCATAGTGAGTTCTCTCCCTCTTCCCTCTTTCACTCTATTTGTATATATGTGTGTATATTTAATTAATAATGTATATGTATTATTTAATTAATGTGTATAAATATATGATTATGTAAATACGTATATACGTGTATGTGTGTGTACGTATCTATATGTATGTGCATATATGTGTATACGTGTATGTGTATACGTGTATGTGTGTGTGCGTATCTATGTGTATGTGCGTATACGTGTATATTGTACATATATATGTGTGTGTATATATATATATATATATATATATATATATATATATATATATATATATATATATATATATATATATATATATATATATATATATCGTATTTCGGTATAAATATATATATGTAAATATGTATTTTCGTATTGGTATATGTATGTACATATATATATATATATATATATATATATATATATATATATATATATATATATAATTATACCAAATTAGTACTTATACTATATACAGGTAAATATACCAAATTACATTTATATGTATATACCAATTAACATATATATATATATATATATATATATATATATATATATATATATATATATATATATATTTATATATTTATATATTTATATATTTATATATATATATTTATATATATATATATATATGTATTTGTCTTGGTATTTATGAATTTGTGTTTTTGTATATGTATATTCAGTGTATATATGTATTAGTTCCTCGTATACGTATAAATATGGTATGTATATTTTTTAAACATATATAAATATATGATATATATTTCTATTAGAGTATATACAATTATACATATTTGTATATATTTTCGGTATAACCCTATATATGTATTATATCAATTTATTGTTTAATTGGTGAATGTTGTAGGCGACCCCAGTGTAAATACGGATACCCCGTCCTTACACCTGACCTTGACCCTGTGAACTGATAGCAGACTGCCACACTGATCGTCTAATCACAGACGCGACGCCCGTGCAACTGGACGCACACTGACCCTAGATTGACCAGTGCCATACCTGGCATAGCCCTGAGTTATGTATTTGTGTTAGTGTAGCATCTGATGCAAACGTTGTATTTTTATTATATGTTTATAGGACTGTTGGATCCTCTAGACGATACTCTGGGACAAGACATTGGTTTTACCAGCTAAGGATCCAAGGCGAGTACATTCTCTGATTAGCTTCTAATTTATGATATCTCCTATGTTCATTGTATCTAGTGTAAATATCCATATTTCGACACGCTGGTTACACGGATTGGTGTATACGGATCTCGTCATGAGATGTTATTCCTTGTTCATGGTGTAGCTTGTACAAGACTTATTTCCTTGTTATCTTGTGCATGTACAGACACTGATTCCCGGGGAGATTTGCTACCTCCCTAGGGAATCCCGTGCCATAGCGTACCATGATTGGATCTACTACACCAGTCGGGGGTGGGGAGTATCTTAGTGTAGATATGTGATCATACCCAACTTTACATGCATCATAGCTCACCCACGCCTCACGTCGGTGCAGCCTTACCTTTACATGCCTCATCACTGTTACATATGGTTAGCCTGACTATTACTCGCATCATAGCTATTCTTACGGATTAGCCTGACCTCAAGGATGATCGCTAACCAATATAATGAGTTTACTAGTCCCAAGCCGATCACATGTTAAAGCTAGTACTCACACACTTAGTCATAGTACTCTTGCTCATTGACATATTGTTTCCTTTCCTGCATTTACTTACAGTATTTCCAGTGTATCCTTTATTGTATGTTTCTTGTACCTATACATGCATCTTGTATATTTCTATCTATTTTACTGCTACATAGTTTATATCATTGATATAGAACTGCTATTTAGAAATGTACTTTGCTCCTTCCTGACTGGAAAATATTTTCCAGACTATGCCTAGAGGACTGGTATCCGACACTGGTGGACCACAGGGTGAGTAGCTGAGACTTGGTTTTAGTAGTGTAGTCGTGATTCCGGAGGGTCCAGCCGGAATCTCTAGTTATCTAGTTAGTTTCCTTTAGTAGTTTTTGGTACCGGATTTGTCTCCGGCATTTTTGTTGAGACTTGGATTTATGTTGAGTTAGATTTAATTACATCAGTCTTGTGTTGTAATTATTTTATTTCTTCGATTTCTTATCGTGCTGTAGTTATGTGATTGAGTATGTTGATCTTTTATATTGTTATCCGTGTCTCCTTATGGAGTTGGATACTAGTGTGAGATTGTTTAGATAGTACTTGACCTAGACAGCGTTCTACCGCCGATGCTGCGGCGTAGGCTGGGCGTACCCACGCTCTCATACCCCTAAATCGGGTGCGGGTCGTGACAGGGAGAAGCCTCGTAAGTTGCCAGGGTTCTAATTATATGACAATCAATGACGAACTCCAACAAATCGACAACGCTGAAGAATTTCCTTTCTTGGAAAATAGAGAGCAACGCAAGAAGAGGCGCCATGAAGTTTAAACAATAATTTTGAGTTGTAAAAGTTTGACTGAATATGACTTTTGAGAATTGTCAAAATTTGAGCTGTAAAAGTGGTAAAAGTTGTAAACGTTTGACTGAATATGACTTTTGACGATATTTAGGCTTTGAGTTGTAAAAGTTGTAAAAGTTTAAACTATAATTTTGCCTTATTGTGACTCTTTGAGTTAATTTTGCCTTGTTGTGACACTTTGAGTCAATTTTGCCTTGTAAAAGTTGTATGAAAGTTTAAACTATCAATTTGAGCTGCATACATAACTGTGCATATATGACAGTGGGCATACTTTAGGACTGTCACAATCTGGACAGTCCAAGTATACACTAGGACTGTCAAAATTGTGACAGTCCTAGTATCTTGGCAGTCTTACATATTGACAGTCCTAAGTTATTAGTAGCAATGCACAATATTCAGTCAAAATCGTCATAACTCCTTTCATTACACAACATACAACATATTGTTTAATATACACTTAAACATACATGGATCAACATAAAATACATTTTCATTATACAGTATCAATCGATTAAAATATCAAAGTAGTCGTCCGGCATAATTTTTGGATCCTCCATCTTCATCATCTTCTTATAGGCCGCCATTGCATCCTTGTAGGGTGTCGTCCATGCGATCGCTTCCTCTGGTGCGTGTTTATACCAAAGCGTAGAAGGTGGCGGAATTGGAGAATGAGCGATCAACCTTGGGATGACGAAGTGTTGTCCGACAAGCCCTATGCAACATAGATTGGATACTCGGTGTTCGGCCGGGGGGGCACACATTGGAAAGAAAGTATTGTTAATACCTTGTGAGATAATTACAATAGGTAACTTATACCTATTAGAGAATACGTAAGCAGCAGGCGGGACATCCATGTAATGGTCTGGTCCGGTAACTGTTTTCGTACAAGGTATGCATGCCAACAAATCTCCAACAATTTCTTCGCCAAGTATCTGGCTATAGAAGGCTAGTCGCGACTCCAACTCCTCGTACAGCTCTGCCCTAACCTGTCTCCATCCTGCTTCAACTGAATAGCCTAGTTGTCTTGCTAGTGCATGGTATCCACAGTGGCCATCCGTAGGAACATCAACAATAGACCAAATGAAATTACGTATCTCAGGTAGGAAATTTCAATGTATAGACTATAAGAAACAGAAAAGTTTTTAACACCCTCCGCCGTGCCTGCATCTATCGTTTTCTGTTTCTTCCCCCTTCGAATAGTTAGCTTACTCTTTTTCTGCGAAAATACCCCCCCCATCCATTACGGACTTTGCCTCCAAACTGCGTTCGATATGTTCAAATAATGATGGATCTCTTTTAGTTGACTCTTCCTCCTTATTTTTGCTCTACTCTTTCTTGACTGTGGTCTTCCCTTAGGAGTTCGAACAACGGATGGCTCTTGCAATCGAGTTGTTGCCGGGACTGCAATCTCTTGGATTTTAAACTCAATGGATCTTCTCTCCGGTTTCGATGCGCCACACCACCTTGCGTGAAGTAGTTTCACTTGGGGCAACGCAAAGAAATCATCTTGCACTTCCACCGTCGGCATTATCGACAGCTGTCGCCAACGTTGATCAATATCATCTATTGGAATAGGTATAGATTCACGACGGTATTCGTTGATCTCATGTGCACACGGAAGTCCGAGTGAATGTTGATATGAACAACCACAAACCTCGGGATCATAATCCACCGACTTCGACCTACGAATCTCCTCAAACAATAACCCCAAGGCCTTGTGAGATACCACATGGGTTAAACCATCCAAGAGGTGTTCTTGCTTGTATTCATGCTTTGCAATATTGAGGCTCATCTCAAATGATGCTACAATATCGTTCACCGTGGCAATAGTCATCAAATGAATTGATTGCCAAACCGAGACAAAATTACCGACCGATGACCGTAGATATCTTTTTAAACATGAGTGTGCTCCTTCGACCCGATTCGTATTGATCGTGCCATAATGCTTCACCATGTTGGTCCATGCTAAGACGAACTGCTCTTTATGTGGTTCTAGCCAAGTATCTTTGATATAAGATATGCATGTCGGGTTACTTGGCTCCCACTTTTGTTGGAACATGTACCATGCTGCGTCGTAACTGTCTGTAGTACTTGCTCGCCATACAAGACTCCAATCACTGTAGAATTCTTCGAAGCGAAGCATGTCAATTTTACCGTCCACTGTTTCAAATTTTTTCTTGCATTGAGCTTGGATAGTTCTATTTATATGGCAAGTGCATAGTAGTCTATGCGCATGAGGAAATACAATATCTATAGCATTTATCAACGCATATTCTCTGTCAGTAACAAAAACAGACGGCTCTTTGTAACCTGTGTAAAGGGATTGTAGTTTCCTCAACGCCCGTGTGTAATCCTCTACTATCTCACTCTTCATAAAACAAAAAGCGACTGTAAATGTTTTTCCCGTAGATGTAAACCCGACAACGTGAAAAAGATGCATCTTGAACTTGTTGGTCTTATATATACAATCAAGGACCAACACGTCTGCGAAGGACCGAGCCAAGTGTGTGCAATCAGGATGATCCCAAAATAATGAAAGGAGTTCATCAGTTTGTGGATGTCTTCTATGGTACTCCACGTAGTGATGCTCCCCAAGCAACTTCAATACTTGCTGCATCGCCATTCTTCCTTTCATACTATTGCATTTCGCTCTGGCCAAACTATTATAGATCGTCCTCATGGTAGACTTGTTTCCATCTTGTTTTTGTCGCACAGCAGAATAAATTTGTTTCAGTGCAACTCCTGAAAGGAACAATTCTTCAACCAACTTTTTCTCATCCTCCTTCAACCGTGTCACGTAGGCATGACCCGTAAGTGTCCCTGGAATAGGATGATTGTGTCTTCCATTCTTAACTTCGATTATCCACTTCACATCTTCAACTTTTACAATCAACACCTTCAATGGACAACCACATTTTCTCGTCCCAACGTTTTTCTTAGGGATTTCTTTTTCAACAACACTCTTTTTTTATGATGCTCCCTAAACACACCTCCTCTTTCGCATCCAAGCTCAAGATATTTTCGGCCCGGCCGAGATCGGATGGATCTTGCAATGACAATAACTACGTTATGTCGTCTCCCAACTTCTCTGTACCACTCTAATGCTTCTTCATGGCTTGCAAATTCAATATCCGTTGAGAAAATATCATCCACATCAACACCAGCAGGATGTACCACAATATCTGAACAAGGTTGGTCCTATAACCAATATAAAATAATATAAAAATTAATAACTTCATATAATTATCCAGGACTGTCACTATTTTTACAGTCCTATTTTTAAATAGGACTGTCCAAATTATGACAGTCCTACTTTTATATAGGACTGTCGAATTTATGGCAGTCCTCTATTAATTTAGGACTGTAGATTATTTGACAGTCCTATATTTATATAGGACTGTCTAATTTTTACAGTCCTAACTCGTGACTGTCGAATTAGGGTTGTCGTTTTACGTACCGTACGTGCTTCGGAACAACCAACTTGTTCTTCGGAACGTCCGGAGTGCATATTTAATGAATTGGACGATCCGACTTCGTCATCGAACATTTTTTCATGCATTGTTCCTACAATAATCAAAATAAACTAAATCTTTTTCGGACAATTGCAAAACTTATTCATCGTAGGTTGTCGAAAACATACCGGAAGAATATTCCTTGGAGTATCACCAAAGTAAAATCCTCCTCCAACCACAACTAGCTATTTCCAAATTTAGGTTTGGGCTTGGTAGAATGAGGGTCTCTTAAGTCTAGGTGGAATGCCCAAAATAGAAAGCCATATCACTTTTATACTTTGGGGTGGGCTAGCCCCAAGTAACTATGAGAGTGGCAAACTTGTAATTTTGGGAAATGGACTGTCGAAATTTTGACAGTCCATCCAAGTGTTAGGACTGTCAAAATTTTGACAGTCCTAATTATAACAGTGGGCTAGCCCCGAGTAACTTTCATGATGGCAAACTTGTAATTTTTTGTAAATTTTTAATGGACTAGCCCCGAGTAAAATATGTAGTGCCCTTATAATTACCCTAAATAAATCTCTGTTCTTCTTCTTTCTCGTTGCAGGCGATCATGGAGTCGAAGTGCGCTCGAGTAGAGGGAAATGGCGGAGCTGGCGATTTAGTAGAGAGGCTCCCGCAAGCCGTACTAGTCGAAATACTCTCGAGGCTCGATCTCGACTCTCTGTGCTCGGCAGCTCCAGTCTGCAGAGCCCTCCGCTCCTCGGTCTCGCAAACTCTAGCCCTCATCCCCTCCCTCGACCTCTCCGTCAGTACTTTCTCCGACGCCTCTCATTAATTCTACTCGATTTGACTATTTTGCTCTAATTTTTAGGGTTTGGGGAAAACAAAATTGTTCCTATCTGTGTAATCTTTGCAAATTTGGTAAATTTTGCGCGATTCGCACTTGGTTTGTACTTAAAGCTGTCATTTTGGACATTTGCCAACAATTATCGCTTTGTACTATTTGATTCATAGGGGAAAAATAGTTTCTTTTTGTGTTTATATTAACAATTTTTCCTTTATTGTCACATATCATTAGTAAAGATACCCCTTTTTCAACAATTTACATCTCAGAATGATCATTTTGGACATTTCACTGTTTGTTTGAGCTCCAAATTTCGCCTTTGCTACGAATCGATGATGGTAAATAGGATTTGATAGAGTTCTTATGATAGCCTTTCAATCTAACGCTGACCATCTATATCGGTCTTAAACATGGCCGGCCCGGAGTATTGGGTTGTCCGAGCGGGAGCTTATTTTGGTTGTCCCTTGACTCTTGTGGTGCGCTGGTTGGTGAGGGGGTCACCTGCGAAACTGACCTCTTGCAGGTCACGCCGGACCAGGAAAGTCTCCCTAAGCATAGGGGGGTTGTCCAAGTCCGAAGTCTTGTCAAGGTACAAAGCATGAGAGAGTCATGCCATAAATCCAGATGGCCAGTTGGTGGGTAGGTAGCCCTGTCTTTTGGATACACAATTTAAGTCATGCAACCAAATAGTACCCTCAAAGTTCCCTAGACTCTAAAGAGTCTACACAAAGTGGTAAGATGAAACAATACATCTCTACTACACATAAAGCTGCAAGTGAAAACTTATGACAATCCCATCTGTTGGCACTATGGTCTACTTTGGATTTTTTTCATCTTTTAGTCACAAACCTTCTGACTTGATATGTGTTGGATTTGATAATTGTGCTCTACTCTTCTTTTGTTTCCTTCTTTCCTAGACAATGATTCTGTTTAGCTATTTTCTCATGTTTATGTGGTTGCCATTGAGAAGTTGGTATGGAGTAAAACTAATCATTTCTATTTTGCAGGGATTTTCTCCTAGCATAAATATTCTTACGAGTGTTATAAGAGATAATAGAATCCTTCAAAGTCTCACACTTGATTGTAGTCGGCTGAATGATACTTCGATCCAATATTTCCTCAAAGAGCATCTCCAAGAGCTAGTGTTGTTCAAATGCTCCCATTTCTCTTCACACATTTTCACTGCAATCGGAGAAAGGTGCCCTGAGTTAAGGTATGGAATATACTAGCCACAACTTGTGTTAAGAAGTACATGAAGTTATAATGAAAAAAAAATGTATGAGCAATTGCAAGGTCATTAATGCCTATTATTATTCGTGAGAAATTGTGGGCGTCAATTGGCGGGACGGTAAGGCTTGGTACTTGCATCCTAGAGGATGCATGTTCGAGGCACGGAAACCTCTCCATATATGGGGGTAAGGCTGCATAAGAGGGAGTCTAGCCTCATGGCACTGGACGCCCATTTATTATTCTTGAGAAACCTATTTTCAGCTGTTTAGATATTAGTGAAGTTCCCAAAATAGATTATATAGCTTGGAATGCTGATTTAATCTATCTATTGCATACACAATATATAAATTGAGGATAAGATGACCAAAAATCATTCCATGGATCAGAATAGAAAGTATAGTGGTTTATTGACAGCTGGAATGGCATAAAGAGAGTATAAAGAAAGATTCTTGTAGCTGACCTAAATACTTGAGACAGGCTTTTTGCTGTTTTGTTAGTGTATTGACATTATAATATAATTGAATTACAATATCAGCATGACACCCTTTGCTGTTCTTCTTGTTCATTGGAATTCCAGGGCAATATGTTATGGAAAAGAATTAATTGGAGACCACCCACCCACCCTCTCTGCCCACCACCACCCACACAAACACACACCATCTAACTGTGGGGAGGTAGACCTTGAAGCTATAAAATGCATCATTTGCATTGCGTCTTGGATGATTGTTTGTGCTAAGATGTTTAGCTGTATTATGCTGTCAAGGAATTATAGGCTTGAAATTTGGGCTGTTGATATTATATAGCCTATGATCTCAACTCCTTGTCTTCTAAGATGCCTAGATTACTTTTAAGTTTAAGTGGCATTATGCAATCAAGGATTTATAGGCTTGAACTGTAGATTACTGATATTATATCTGAATAAATGTTCTCAACTTCTTCTGCTTGGGGACAGCTCAAGCTTGTGGTCTATGAATAAATATCTGAATAAATGAATATAGTTTTTATAATTTATGGCACGCTCACACGGTCAGGAGTTTTCAAATACAAATCTGTTTGAAATACAAATCTGTCAGATCATGTCCGTCCTCCGGGGCTGAATATTGAAAAAGAAACAATGATCTATAAAAAGTGTCCTCATTTATACATGATTTTTTTTCTTTAAGATCTAATGTAGAAGGTATATATAGAATATCTGTTTTTAAATGTATATATTGTATCCATGTCATACGCATGTCCTAAATCTTCTAAAATATGCCATATTTCGACCCGTATTGACACCATATCAAAATCCATGTCCGTGTCTATGCAACATAGATGATCTGTAATGTAAGTCTTGTTGTAGCATCTTATATGGACATTTGAATTTATATTCAAGTGAAAGTTTCTGTGTGTTCGATGTTTAAAATGAACCCCTCCAAATGCAGGCTCCTAAGTAGTGGCAATGTATCTAAAAGAAATATTGACCATTTAACCCACTTTATTTGCTAATCCTCAGGCAATAACATCTGTTATGTTTGCTTACCTCTGGTTTCTGGGACTGTATTGTTTAATGTTTATTGGTATAAGGTTTGTGACCAATACTTTCTATTAAGATCCTTATTAAAATTTAGGATTTGACCTAAATTTAATAATACTCGGGCCCTTCTCTGCGACTTAATACTCATCAGTCTCTCATCCGTTGAAGTGGAACCTGTTAGTATATCTTAGAAGGCACACACATTATGCTACTTGCCACACTATGTTATAGTATGTCTGATCTCAAGTAACGTAAACAAAGCCTTCTAGACTCCCTTCATAGAGACCTTTTCTTTCTGCTCTTTTTGTTTCTTTGCTGCTGACTTGAGACATTTCACTCGTCCTCTCTGAGATTTGTGAACTTTTGATTTCAATGTCTGCATATGATTGACCATGTACAAAGAGAAATTGCTATGGCTTTATCTTATATGGTACGAAAGTCAACAAGTGGCAAACTGAAACCATTAACTTATTAAATGTCAAATAAAGTTTTGAAGTCATATCTCGTGTAGCATGCAATAGTGAATGGTGTAGTCTGGTCAGAGAAATTGAAAATATTGAACACATCACATGTACCAGTTGAATACAGGCTTTGTATTAATATTGTACGATACACGCTACTTGTCAACAAGTATCAGTTGGTCATATAAGATGGATCAAAATTTTGGATGATACACACTTTGTATTGTTCAATACAATGCATATCTTCTGATACGTAATATCGTATGATAGTATGATACATAGAACTTTAAGTTAAATGACTACTTATCAGGTTAGGCCCATAGGTTTAGACCCTTAGGCCTGACTCACTTATTTACATCAGGAAGCCCTAAACTTTTTTTGTCCTTTCTTCATTCCTGAATCCACTAAATCTTAGTGGCTCCTCCACAGCTTTAGTCCATCTCCAGATATCCTCAGCATCTCTCCTTTGTCTCCAAACCAAATGCCTCATGACCAGACCTCTAGACCAGACGCCTTCAGATCTCTAGGCATCCTCTAGCCATTTGACGGCCCTCCAGACATCCGCCGAGTGGTGACCCTCTACACGTCCTCCATACCTTCAGTGATCCTCCGATAGAATATCCGGCCAACAACAAAGAGTTATTTTCAATTTTGTTTGTTTTTGGTTCTGATAGCTATGGCTTTTGTGGGGATTTTTTTTTTATAGAACAAATATAATTTGGTGATATTATTACTGTTGTTGTTTGGGTCCGAACAAATAAATTTGATAGTATTCTGTTTGGTTAACTAGTGCAACAAATATATTTTTATACTATGTTTGCATCGGCAACAAGTATAATCTTTTTAGTGATGTTTTGCTGTTAATATTCATTTTTCTGGTGACTGTTATTTTGTTGCACTTGCAAAACAGATGAGAAAATTATCAGAAAATTATATTCAATTGTCTTTCTCTATGGATTTATGAAGTAACCTAGGATTATTGTATCATGTGATACGATACACGAGCTAATTGATACACGATATGTGTAGCTTCTTGCTAGTTGACAACCTAGCTGTATAGAATGTTTTCATATAGCAGTATACTTTGCCCAAGTCTGTTTCATTCATTTGTTGAACATTAATGGACAATGGTTAGTGATTGTTTTTATGCAAAATGCCTGTGAGCCCATCATAGCTCACGTCATTATTACCTGAGTCTAATGTTCTAATTCTTCGGGTTTGATGGTTAGGATACTTACCTCTTGTTTTCAACATTCCCTTTCAATTTTTTGTGTAATTTGAAGTATAAATTTTTGAAGAGTTCTTTGATGAATTGTAGTATCCATATCGATAATCTTGCTGCATTTAACTATGTGCTGGCCTTTGCATGAGCTCCAACCATGAGGACAGCTTGAAATAGCCTGAAAATCTTCCTTTTGGTTTTATGGCAGACTGCTGACGTTGGAAGTTGTTAATCACTCTGAGCTTGAATCACCTGATGCTTGCAAGGAAGCCTTAGATCTCATGGCTAAGGGATGCTTGCACTTGGAGGTGATGTCACTTGACAAGTTTCTAGTTCACAGAAACCGCCTGTAGGAAAGTAGTGATTTTCTTAACAGTGTGTAATTTGCGTCTGCTTTTTTGCAGTCTCTCTGCATAAAATTCCCAGACCAGTATACAAGCCCAGGTGATTATGAATTTTTTGGAATTGTCCTGCCAAATAACATCAAAAGTTTGATATTACAGCCTATTTCTATTCGGCAAGCAATGGTCCTGATTCGCATGGGTTCAATGCTGCGATCACTTTCCCTTGTTCTGACCGAAATAACAGATTTACTATTGGCCTGGATCGCTTTTAAGCTTCCTGTTCTTGCTGAGCTTTGCCTTGAAGACAGACCACTACAACAGCCACCAATGCGCAGAGACTTAAGCAACACAGGACTTCAAGTTTTAGGCCTTTGCAGATATTTGACAGTCCTCTCTCTAACACGAAGTAAAGAAAATTGCACAGCCACTTTCAGAAGGGTAAATGATGTTGGAATGCTACTTCTAGCTGAGAATTGCAAAGGACTTGAATCAGTAAGACTTGCTGGGTTCTCAAAAGTGACTGATGCCGGCTATGCATCTATTTTTCATTCTTGCATAAACCTAAAAAGGTTTGAAATTGTTAATGCACCCTTCTTGTCAGATTTGGCATTCCCTGATGATTGCAATGCCTCAAGCACCCTGATTGATGTGAGGTTGATATCGTGCAAACTTCTAACCAGTGATACTGTAAAATCCCTCTCCATGTGTCGAAATTTGGAAGTAATGGACCTGTCAGGTTGCAGGAGCATCTCAAATGCTGGGTTAATGGCACTTAAGGACCTCCGTAAGCTGACTACACTCGATCTGGCTGGAGCTGATATTACTGATAGTGGCTTATCATCCCTTGGCATGTGCAATTCTCCAATTGCTTCTTTGTGCTTAAGAGGCTGCAAAAGGATTACTGATAGAGGCCTGGCTCTACTGTTGCATGGAAACGGTGTCATCTGTAGAACTTTAACAAAGCTCGACCTAGGTTACCTTCCAGGGATATCAGATAGAGCCATTACTACAATAGCTGAGCTCTGTTCACAACTCACAGATCTGTGTGTTCGGAATTGTTTCTTCATCAGTGATGCATCTCTTAAAACTTTGGGGTCACTGGCAGGGCTTCAGGGTGAAAGAAGGCAAATTAGAAAGCTTGATCTCTACAACTGTTGTGGCTTATCGATTGTGTCGTTCGATCTTCTAGCTCGTCCTTCTTTTCTTCGTCTGCGCTGGCTCGGTGTGGGAAATACAAGGTTGTCAGGTAGAGGCAAAGAAAAACTAGTTGAACTCTCTACGGCACGACCTGGCCTAAGCGTATGTCTCAGTGGCTGCGAAATGGGCTGTAATGTTGGATGGCCGTTTCATGAATGCATGTGAATCTTCAAAAAGGCTGTATAATACTTCAAGGCTATGACCCAGTTGATGGCTGTATGGTGGTTCCTTAATATGTAAATTATATGGCAGGATGCTGTTGACGTACTGCCAAGTGTTTTTGAATGATGAATTCTGCATCTGCTTGTTGTGCTGCAGACTAGCTGCTCTGACCATGTATGTTTTTGGTCTTTCCCTGTACTTTTCTGGCTTTATATGTTTGGTTAATGTTCATTTCAGTTATAGTAGTATGTGTTGATTGAGGGATGCACAGTGTACTTTGAGCAAAGCATAGAACCTAAACACAGCTTCTATTAATTTCTATATTACATATTGATAGCTGCTATAGTTATATATTTACAGAATAGTGCGGCAACTAGGGGTGAGCATTATTTGGTCTAGGACCGAAAATCGATTTGAGCCGGATAAGAAATTCAGTTCGGATTGGAAAAAAAAAAAATCGTTTCGGTTTTGAAAATACTAAAAAAAAATATTCGGTTTCGGTCTAAAATCGAATAAGACTTATGCAATTATGTAAATATTTTCAATTTTATGTATATTTTGTGATTAAAAATGTGTATATTTTGAAAACAACAATTATATGTATGTGTTTTGAAACCAAATTTTGATAATTTAACAACTAGTCAAATTTTGGATGCAATTTGGAATACAACAAATGTGTATAAAAATTATAATTTTTAATATAATTTAATCACGATTTTAATTTTGGATCTGATCCATTAAATAATAGAAATAACACAACCGAATAAACCAAATCGATTATTCGGTTTTGACTAATTTCGGTTTTAGATTTTTAAAATTTTGATTTATTCGGTTTTGACTATTTTGATTCGTTAAAACCGAATAAACCGAACGCTCACACCGAGTGGCAATTATATTTCAAGTTGTCAACATGATCCCTACAAGGAACTGTTATGATAGTGTGCTGTAGAAATTGAAGAATTGTATGCTTAGATTTGACATTCCAACCAAGATGAAGGAAGTTTTAGAGAATGACATAAGATTGTCGTGCATACAAAGGTTTGTAAGCATAACTGAGAAGCGCCAGACTTACAAGAGAATCCGACTTCACTTTCATCGGCCGAGAGCCCCTCTAAGTTTAGTACTTGAAAAACAGTCCATATCTCAGCTGCTATGTTAAAAGCATTTATCTATACCTTTCTTAGGACTAGTTTGGATTGCAATTATATTTCATCTATACCATACCATGTTACAAACATTCAATTAGAATGAATGACTCGTGTAAAAAAATGTCCATTTAAAAAATAAGCCGTTTGGCTCGCACCTTACGTTTGGTACCAAATAGAGACCAGATGAAATGTAACTGTAATCCAAATTTAGCCCTTAGTTCCCTTCCACAAGGCCACCAATGTTCACCAATATAAATCAGAATAACCCCATCTGCATCCAATTCATGTCGACCTAGGCACCCCCAAGGTATGGTTGGTTGCTTGCTTGAAAGCACGTGATAAAAGAAAAAATTGTAAATCCAAAATGGAATAAGTTTCACTTTTCGGAAGGTACAAATCCGAAATCCGTTTGTTAAATATTTAAAGTAGTTCATGAACATGTTACTTTGAGATTCACAAACTATTGAAAGTTTACGTTCGACATAAAAAGAGAAAAATACATCCAAAGAACTGTTTGGTAAGTACCAAAACTGGTTCATAAATAAATGTTACTACAAGATTCAAAATTATTATAATCTTACCTAATTCTTTCAAAATTTTGTACGTGAAGAACAAATACAAAATTTGGATTGGATTTCGATTTTCAGGAAGAGTGGGCTTTCATATCTATTTCGGAGGATAGTCACTTTTCAAGCATCAACCATAAATTGCCATTCCAAAGCCTTGATAGTTTCTTGGCTAGAGCTCACTTTCCCACCTCCCATACACCTCTCTCTATCCAAGCAAACCCCAAAGGCTCATTTATGCGAGAGTAGCGTGCAAGCATTTCGAAATTTGTCACACCTTCAATCCTCTATTATGAGCACATTCAATTCCTTAGTCCAACATATTCACTGTATGTATGTTCATACTAATCAGCCTGTAGGCACATCACCAAGAGATCCAGTTCCACTAATAGTAATGCCCTGTAGAAATAAGTACATACCAAAGCCGATTACTACAGACATTGCCATCATCATCATCCGAACATGTTTATAACTCTCCCCACCATAATAAAAAAAAAATGTAACCATCAGGCAAGCGACAATACAGGATCACGAGACTCGGTACCCATGTTTCTTTGAACATCTCGAGCTACAGACGAACAAATTTGTTCAGGTATCATACACATGGAGCAGGTACTACAGCTGACATGAATCTATGAATTTAAATGTTTAACTGAGTTATAGAACAACAACACATTGAACAACTGAAAAAATCACATGCGAGCCATCCTCGTCTTCAAGAAGAAGACGGGTAAAAGGTTCACAACTCTGTTATACTACCTAGTCAACTGTACATTCTTCTATACACTTCAAAGTTTTCTCTTTATTAACTAGAGAGAAACATTTCCAGTTATCTTCAGCCCCAAAGGGTGGGCGAAAGAGCAGCAGTTTCTACATTAAAGCAATGAGTCTAGGTATGAATAGTTCCGACATCTGTTGTACTGGAGGAGACTACCATAGGTACGATCCCATATACCAACATAGAGGGCCTCAGTATCAGGGCTGAAAGACATGCCGGAAATCTCACCAAAGAAATCAAGCTCCTGCCGCTTCTTATATCCACCTCCCACATCAAAGACATGAACAAAGTCAGCAGGTTCTGCCATTGCCATGAACTGGCCATCAGATGTGAAGCGGATTGATCTAATTGCTCCTATGTTGCCTCTAAAGACTGCAAGCGATTTCGAAAGGTTACGGGTATCCCAAAGCCGGCAGGTCTTGTCCTGGTTGCCAGTTGCAAATGTACGACCGTCAGGATGCCAAGCGGATGCAAATGAGTAGTCCTTGTGGCCATGCAACTCCTGAACAGTCTGAAAGAAAACACAAAAATGTTAGAAAGAAGAGCTTTTCTTTGGCAACCTTTATTCTTGGCCCTTGAGCTCATCATCACTGCAAAGAAAAGAAGTTGATTAAACGCAGTCCAATTACCTTTCCATTATGAGAGTCCACCAGTAGTCCATCAGGGTTATCCCCCACTATGGCAAGAAGCTTTCTGTCAGGACTAAGTGATGTATGCTACACATAGAATAAGAGTTAAAAATTAGGCACCGGACTTGTATTTTTCTATCTAGCATCTAAGAGAGCGCTTTTGTGGCATGTGAACCGACATGCTTCTCAGGGTATGGAGTCCCAGTAGATATGCCGAATATAAAATAAGAAGTAAAACACAAGCAGTCAAGACTTGTACACCTTGTATGTGGCCTCGCAAAACATTCAACTCTATAAAACGTGCATATTCTGGTAACACCCTTGTTGTTGTGAGATGAATTTTACAAAGGGGGCAAAACGGGCATAATTCGCGGGTTTGAACTCGATCGAGTACTCAGACTCAAATACCCGGATGTCTATTTTTCTAAAGACCAACAATACTCAGGACTAACACCCAGCCACCAAATTAAGGTAGGTTCACTACAATTTCTAAATTCACTTTATAATGTTTTACTCCTATCTGGTAATTGCCAGAATTAATCTTCTTCATTTTAGACAGATCAATCAAATGTACTCAGTTGTCACATAAATCTAGCTTTGTCAGGTAAACCATAATTAAGATGCCTAACCAAATACTCAGAATAACATGCCATGAAAGAAAGCTTACATTTACTGGCCAATTAAAACGGAGATGTTTGGAAAGTTGAAACTTCTCCATGTCAATGTCTCGAACTCCACAATCATTATTCGAAGCCAAGAAGTGCACGGAACCGCTGAATAATTTCAAGATGGATTAGCTGCAAATGAAGTAAAATAGATGCATCCAAATACAAGAAGAGACAAAATCAAGTACACCTAGAGCTGTCATAAATCTCCACGGCGTTTGTGATTGCATTCTCATCATATGTCGTCCGGCAACAATAGCTTATCCCCTCCCGATCCAGATACTGCTTGCCACAAAAAAGATTACAGAAAAAAATAATATTAATTCATCACCAACAATTTGATAAACTGTGAAGGCAACTTTGCCAAGGGCAGGTGCATCAACTGATCCATAACTTATTATGTTGCAGAGAAATTCACCAATTGAAGCCAATGAAGAAAGTGGATCAGCAAACCATTTAAAAAAGTTAAGATAATATACATATAAAAAATTAATGTAATTAACCAATATCTCCAGGAAGGAGTTCCAGACCAAAACATCACTACTATTTACTAGTATAACCACTGAGCAACAGAACAAAATCAAGCAATGGAACAGCTGAGCACGGATGATATATATATATATATATATATATATATATATATATATATATATATATATATAATCATCGAGATTAATGCAATTACCTATAGTAAATTGTATAACTTACCTCTTCATCTAGACTCCTATAGTCTAGAGCAGGGGCGGACCCAGAAATTGTTTTGAGCGGGGGCCGAAAATACCTTAAGCCAAAAAGATAAAAGGGGGCAGGGGGTGGTAAAACCATGTATACTTACCAACTAGGTTACCATTCACCTGTGAATTTTTACTAAACCATTATATATATATATATATATATATATATATATATATATATATATATTAGGAAAATGATAATTTTATTGATACTAATTCATATTACAATCCCAGTATTCATAACATGGTATTGACATCAAATTCTATATTGTGCATGATCCCAATTTATGGTGTGCTCAGGCCTTCAAAGATGTGTTTATTCCCTTCGCGCCATATATGCCAGACCGTAGCTGCCAGCCTGAGTCTTGCTTCCTTGAACCAACGGCTCCCCTTTCTTCGAAGATTAGATAGTAGCTCTATTTGCACACTGAAATCTCTGTGTATTTGTGTTAGATGTCCAGTTGATTGCTTTGAGCCCTCCAGATCCACCATGTAAACTCACATGTAAAGAATAAATGTTTAAATGTTTCTTGATCGCGGTTGCAAAGGACACAACCTTGCCCATGTATATGTATTCCAAATCTAGTCAATCTGTGAAGCGTCAGTAACCTTCTCATTACTTTATACATGTTGTACTGCATTTTGTTTCCTAGTCTCTTCATCCAAATAAATTCCTTATTTGCAATGGCCGGATAGATTGGCTTAATTTGCTCATATGACTTGCGAAATTCGAACCTAGCTGACACGGTATCATCCCAGCTCCATCTATCTTCAGCGACGTTTGGGTCGATGGTTATTTGGGAAATCTGATCCGCCAGTAGGCGTCTCATATGATGCTCAGTCAGGTGCCGGTCGTCGCTAATGATAAAGCTATTTATTGTCTCATTCCTTCTGACTGTCGCATAGGTTTGCCAACCCACTCTATTCATTTCGCCCAAAGTGAGTGTCCGTGGATGAAATTCCATGTGAGCTTCAACCCTATGACATCTCGTAGTAACGCCAGAGATCGCAAACCCACTATCTTCTTTCTTCGACCAGTATAGTTCTGTCCAGGCAATCGTATGAACGTCTCCCTCCATACAAAATCAGCGCAGAGTTTATCCACTTTGTGAATAATTGCCCTTGGAAGCATAATTGTTTGACGCCAAAATAGATAAATAGCATAAACTACAGACCGAATAAGTTCCACTCTGCCTCCAAAAGACAGTCTGCGCTTGCCAACCCTCAAATTCTTTTTCGGATGTATTCAATCAGATTCTGACTCTTGTTCAAGTGAATAGTTAATCGACAGCAGTAGTCCCAAATATTTCACTAGTAAACTTCCTTTCTCGATAGTGCATCCTGATTAGGGTAGTGGAAATTGAAATGCACTCTACTCTTGTCCCGGTTTAGCTTTAAACTTGACATTCGCCCAAACTCTTTCGTTATTTGCATCATATTATTCAGGCCCCTATTATTTGGGACCAGAAACACCAATATATCATCAGATGAAAAATAATAGGACTAACCATCTTGTATATTGGGCTAATAAATTTTATGCGGATGGCAACTTTCCATCGGACACGAGAAATACTCCATGACGATAGTGAAAAAGTACGGAGAAAGTGGAACGCCCTGCCGTAAGCTCCCGGTTACTGTGAAAGAAATCGTATGGTTGATCTTTAATAAGAATAGAGAACGTCGGTGTGGTAATGCATTCTCTAACTCGGTCAACCCAAACTGAATCAAATCTCATAGCCCTCATGATCTGACATACAAAATCCTGATTAACCATATCATAAGCTTTCCACAAATCGAGCTTCATACATGCCTTGTTCCCTCCAACTTTATTAAAGTTTCGAATCATTTCATGCGCCAGTAAGCTATTCTCAGCAATCGATCTTTCTTTGATAAACGTTGCTTGGTTATGTAGGATCATCTCCTGCATAATACGCTCCATGCGTCGTCACATGGTATGTGTAATAATTTTGTATAAGAAATTGCAGCAGGAGATCGGGCAAAAGTTAGCCAAAGATGTCGCTCCTTCCTTCTTCGGTATAAGAGTCAGAAATGTATAATTAAGTTCCCGTAGGAGCCTACCATTAGCGAAGAAATCCTGCACAATATCTAAGATCGGGTGCTTTAGCTCTTCCTAATGAGTTTTGTAAAACTTACTACTAAAGAATCGAGACCCGAAGCCTTCTCATGATCCGCTTTCTTTACCATATCCTCTACTTCTACCATAGTGATCGGGGACAAAAGCGTATGGTTGCCATGGTTTGTAACTAGTCTTTTGCAAATAATTTCTGAAAATTCATGTATATAGTCCTCTTGATTATAAAGTTTCCTGTAAAAATCTACAGAGCTTCATTCTGGATGTCACTCGAGGAGGAAATTTCTCGTCCATCGACATTAATGAGCCTGCTGATAGAATTCATGTGCTGACGGGTTCGGATAGTATCATAGAATTTTTTTGTACAACGATCTCCTTCCTTAAGCCACTTGCATTTGGCACGTTGTGCCAATTGAATCTCCTCTTGCAACAAGAGTACATAAACCTCTTCTAGGAGATTATTTTCTTCTCGTGCTAAGTCCACATTTTGCGGGTCTTGCTGCAAACGTTCCTGGACCGAATGTAGGACCTACTCCCGCTGTAGGAGGACAGGCTTCGTTCAGGCGTTGTTCCACTACTTGAGCGCATGTTTGACTGCACGGAGCCACTGCACCATACAAAATTACGCGTTTTCGGTCACAGGCATCGTCAGACCAACTACCACCGCCTCGTTGTAACAAGTTTGCAATGGCCAAGCATTGTTATATATGAATGGTCGAGCGCGCTTGGAACTTTCGTAATCCTGACCAATATGGGGGAATGATCACTTGTCGATGGAGCAAGACCTTCTGTCTTTACGTTGGGATAGTTATCAAACCATCACATGTTACCTAGACCCCTGTCAAGCTGACACGCTATCCGATTGTGTATGGCTCTATTATTCGAGGTCTACAGATGACCTGTTCTGTCTAAGCAGCTTAGTCCTGATTGCAGAAGGCAGCGTTAGAAGTCTTCTAGGATACAGTCCGGAACTCGTCGACCTCCAATTTTTTTCTGACTAAATAGCATGGCATTGAAATCTCCAACTAAAAGCAGGGGAAGTTAAAGTCGGATATCAGCTATAACGCTAAGCCGAATAATTTCTTGCTATAGGGCCTCCATTTTCTTCATGTCATTATGACATGCACGGACCTACATATGAACCGAAAACCTCCTTTATTGATGAAGTCTCCAGCTATCATCTGTTCGGACATATGGATAATGTTTACAAACCATGTTCGACAATCCTCTAATAGGCAAATCCTCGCCATCTCGCATTGAGTCAAGTTGTTGCCTGTGACCAGTAGTTGGGTGTTCTTCTAGTAACTTTTCTCTCTGATTTAATTTTTTTGTTTCCAACAATGCTATAATCGAACTCTGCTCTTTCTTCGTGACATCTCGAATCTCACTCCACCGGCCAAGCAAGGTGGCACCTCGTGTGTTCCATGTCAATATAGACATTAAGATCAGTTTGGTTGACCTTGGGTATCTCCCAAACTTACCATAAGGTCATTAGTAAGTTCAGTTTGAATTCTGAGTTCCTTGTCATCAGGATTCAGTTGGATATCCAGATCTTCTCGCAAGAGGAATCTCTACCTGGGCTTCTAGGCACTGTTGAACCCGAGGGCTCCTGTCGCATTCCTTTTGATCGCTTTTTTTTAGAATAGTTGTGCGTCTGGACCGCCGCGCCGACATCTTGTCCTCGATCTGCTGCCTCGACTTTCTTAGTGTATGTCTCTTTACGTCCTGTGAATGGGACCATTTTCCTATATGTGAACGCTATATGTTCCTCCCTGCTCTCCATCATTTTCCTCTTGCCTAGATTACTTGGGACGCCTACATCTGGAGCCGCCAGCGCTACCAAAGCCATGGATCTCCTTTCTTCATCTTCCTTCATTTGTGTTGTTCCACTTCCTTGAGGGATTTCCTGTTGATGGAGATCATGTGGATCTATCACTGCCTTTGTTATGAGTACCTTCGGCCGCTACTATAGTGTATTTCTGAATTACATGCCCAAAACAATTGCAGTGACCGCAAACTGGAGGTACTCATTCATATTCTACTAGTTGAAAGGCTACTTCTCATGTCGGCAAGTCGATCTCAAGTACTCGTGGCAGTTCTTGTCCTGCTTCAATCTCCACAAATATTAGAGCATACGCAAGACGCGATTTCATGATGGTATCATCATCCGATTTAATCGGCTTGCCAATAAGACTGGCTAGCTTTGTCAACATAGATACGCTCTAATATTGGATAGAGAGATTAGGAAAACGGATCTATATTGGGACCGTATGCAATAAATATCTTTGCATTTAGCCGTCGGCTCCCATTTGTTAAGTATAATCAGCCTTCCGTCAAATATCCATGGCCCCCTTGCAGAATAAGATATATATCTTCCTGCACTCCGAACTTCACAAAATAGAAGTTATCTCAGAAAAATATATACATGCTCCCTTTAGGTCTCCTTACTCGGAATGCAAAGGCACGGAACTTTCCATAGGGACGATTTCCAAGTATGTATACTATCAGAGAATTTTTCCAATAATCGGTAGCCTCCTTCAAGTCCTTTGTGACTTAAGCGTGTTTTCTGCCGTCGATGATTGTCGGTTGAACGTATTGCCATGTCGTAGTGGATTGCGTCTCCCCTGGGACTTCCGCCCAGGATTTACCGGTCGGTCCTGGACGAAACCTTATAGCTTCCTGGTTGGAGAGCTAGGAAGAAGCCTCAATTCCATCACCAACCCTACATGGAAGGAATTTCTGTTGTTGAAGCACAACAACTGAGCCGGGTATCTGCTGTGGAAACGGTGCCTCCGACCGGAGCCCGAATGTATTCTGGCGCCCCCTACGGCGGTTTGGGATGTTCGTCTGGTTGAGCAAAGGGCTAAGAGGTTGACTGTTGACGTCGGCTGTCTTCGACGTCTCAACCCTCTGTCGCGCCCGAGTTCCGACGCCGCCGCCGAGTGATGGTCGTTCACCCACTCGCCGCATCTCTCCCTGGCAACGAGGTGGAGAGAGCTCCTGCTCGAGCTCCTCCTTTTAGGGTGCTATGATCTCCCACGCGGTCGTAGTGCCCTAGCTCCACTGGAGAAGTTACTATAGGCTATCGGTTCTACAGATCGCGAAAGGTCGGGAGAAAGAGAGTAATATATATATATATATATATATATATATATATATATATATATTAAAAAAAGAGTCTAGAGTTAGTTGGAGGATGCTCCTTTTTGCATGCATGAGCCTAACTTTTATAGCCAAAAGGTAGCTCTACTACCTGCCAAGTTGTTGTCTAAGTTTTATGGCATGGCCCTCCCTTGCTCATATCAACCTCGCCTAGGGATTTGGCTTCTCAGGTAGACAGTCGGTCATAAAAACTGTCATTTTAAATATGGAGCCTTCTTATGCTCGATGGTCGACCCCATTCAGATAGGAGAATAGCTTGGATGATGATGATGTACAACAAGTAACAAGCAATTAAACAATTAGCATCCAGCCACTATTTTTTTGCAAAGCCTTATTGCATCTATCTTAAAATGTGCAACGGAGACCAATCGACGCACCAGTTAGTAAGTAGTGATACACTATTTATCAAGTAGACCTAATAGAACTTGGATTGAAACTGTGAGAAGGGATCTAGCTTTTCTGAAGTGAGAGATGGCCCTTCCCAAGCCGAATGGAAGATGAGCATTCATGTAGCTGACCCCAAAGTTTTAAGATAAATAAAACACTACATGGAGGCATGGGGATCCTCTCAGTCTCATGTGCTTGATGTTTCTACCAAATATTTGCGAAGTAATCTGCATTTTAAAATGTTCAGAGCTAAAAGAATATGTTGATATGGTATGTTGGGTGTCATATTTAAGTATAGTATAAGCACATGGGAATATCCTGAGGACATATTTGGGATGCCAGAATATGTCACAGGATATTCCATTATGATTGAGATCATTGTATTAATGACTGTAAGGCTATATAATGCCAATGAGACAATCAATAAAATAATCAACTAATTTCAACATAGTATCAGAGCCAAGTTTCCACAAACCCTAGCCGTCACCAAGCTTCCACAAACCCACAGGAGGATTTCCTAGATCTCCACCGAACTCTTCCACGTCCCCCCCTACTTCTCCGCCCTTCGCAGGCCACCCTTCGCTGTTGCTGCCCCGTCCCGCGACTGTTGCAACTACTACTGCTGCTGCGGCTGCTGCGACTGCTGCTGCGGCTGCGACGGCGGCTGTGACATGTGTGTTGTCGCCTCCTCCGCACCAGCACTGGACAACGCCTAATAGGGATGCCTAGATCTGAAAAAAGGGGGGACATGTTCGGATCTAGGAGCGGACGACGAGGACGAGCGTGAGTCGTGGAGCGGACGTGACGTGATTGGATAGACGACGCATCGATGGAGGAGATCATCAAGAAGCTAGATTCTGCAGAGGTGGCGACGTTGTTGAAGTTGTTGACGATGTCGGCTGGTGAGAACACGACACGAACGTCGCCGGAGTTGAAGCTTCCCTCCATCGATCTGAAATTAGATGGACCAGCCACCTATCTGAGTTGGTCACGGCGGGTGAGAAGAACCCTCGCAGGAAAAAATATAGAGGGGTTCCTGACGGGCGAGATGACAGAGCCGGACGAGGGCTCGACAGAACGCGATGAGTGGAAGTCCACTCATATGGTGATCTACATCTGGCTTCCCAACTCCTTAGTCCAGTCTATTGCCGCCACAGTAGACGGTATTGAGATGGTGAAAGATGTGTAGGAGAAGTTGAGAAGGACCTATGATGGTGTGGGGAACAACTTACGGGTCTTCCAGATAAAGGGGGAGATTGATGACACCGTACAGGGAGAGAAGACGGTGCAGGAGTATGCCACGGAGTTGGAGCGTCTGTGGTTGGATTATGATCACTCCTCAGATCGGGCGAGCTGCGGGGACCCTAAGTGTAAGGAGAGACAGGTGTGTCTGCAGGAGAGGACGATGACGTTCCTCAAAGGGCTGACTGCAGCTTTCGCACAGAGGACGGCCCTACTTCTAGCCCAACCAAAGATCCCTAGCCTTGAGGAGGCTATCTCAGCCATGATCCAGGAGGAGACACGCATCAGGCTGCAAGCCGGGACAGGTGGTTCCCCCGAAGCAAAGTCAGCACTAGCGATCACCAGCTCAGATAACACAGGATCTAAGGGAGAGCCCTGGCAGCATAACCGGCAGTGCTACAACTGTGGGGAGATGGGTCATCATCGGTATGCTTGTACCAAACCACCTAGGGAGGGAGATTCAGGTGGTGGACGAGGACCGTTCGGCGGACGAGGATATAATGGAGGACGTGGTCGTGGTCGAGGGGATAGACGAGGTAGCCGAGGAGGTTATCGGACGAACCTCCTGATATCAGAAGGGAACGGAGAAGCTGATGGCACCTTTACTGTGGAGGACCAGGCACTGGGAGACATGAGGAGTAGAACAGAGGAGGCGTCCACCTCATTCTTTGTTAGGGGCAACGCTGCCATGTATACCCATCCATCAGAAGGTACTGACGAATCACTTGCCCTTGCGTCTATCTCTTCCCTTAAATCATCAGACTGGATTATCGACTCGGGAGCATCTCGGCATGTGACGGGGAATGCTAGTGAGTTTTCTTCCTACACTCACCTAGCATCAGCAGACAGCATTCAGACAGCTGATGGCACTTTCCAGCCAGTGGTCGGTAAGGGTACTGTTAATTGTACAGGTTCAGTAAGATTATCCAATGTTTTACATGCTCCATCCTTTCCAGTCAGTCTCTTGTCCATTAGTTCTATAATCCTCCAACTTAAATGCATTGTTTCTTTTGATATTCCTAAGGTGACCTTCGAGGAGAAAGGGACAGGACGAAGACTTGGGACTGGCACTTGGCATGAGGGACTGTGGTACCTAGATCGAGAAGGACTGGACTCAGCATTGGTATCTATGGCAGAAAGGCTGGCATGGAAGGACTGCAACAGAGGACTGAGGATACCTTGATACTCCATCATCGGAGGATGGGACATTCTTCCTTTGATACTCTAAGTAAGTTGTATCCAGAGATTTATGCAAAAACAAATAAAGAGAAATTAGTATGTGATGCGTGCGAGTTAGAAAAACTTACTAGGAGCTCATATGTTGGCACGGGTCATAGGAGCACTTTTGCTTTTGAGGTAGTACATTCTGATGTCTGGGGTCCATGTGCTACTAACACTATTAATGGTTATAAGTACTTTGTTTCTTTCATTGAGTGTGCCTCTCGTGTTACCTGGTTATATTTGATGAAAAATAAGAATGATGTACCTGCTTGTTTTCGGGATTTCCATAAGCATGTCCAGACTCAGTACAAAACAGTTGTGAAGGTACTGAGGTCTGACAATGGAACGGAGTATACCAACAGGACGCTTGCAGAATACTTGTCAGCACACGGAATACAGCATCAGACCACCTGTGCATACACACCAGCACAAAATGGAGTTGCAGAAAGAAAAAACAGACACCTTCTGGAAGTCGCAAGAAGTATCATGATCGACATGAATGTCCCACAGAGTCTGTAGGGGCATGCAGTGTTGACAGCAGCTCAACTCATCAACAGGATGCCCTCGAAGGTCCTCGGATGGAAGTCCCCATGTGAGGTATTGCAAGGCAATAATAGTGGGATACTCCCACTTAAGGTGTTTGGGTGTGTGTGTTTTGTGAAGGACAACAGGCCATCAGTTGGAAAACTTGACCTAGAGCGGTCAAATGCATCTTCGTAGGCTAATCGGCGACCCAGAAGAGATATGTGTGCTGGAGTCCAGTAAAGAAGAAGAAGTTTGTCAGTATGGATGTCCACTTTCGGGAGCATGAGCCATACTATCGCCAGGACGGAACTTCACACAACACGCCTAATACTGCCAGTATTAGGCGAGAGGGAGAGATGGAGAACTTGGTGGTAACCGATTTAGAAGTTTGGCATGGAGGCACGAAGAAGGGACAAGAAGGTGAAGGTGTTAGGCCTACGGCTCAGGGAGAGTTACTTACCTACAGCAGGAAAGAGAAGCAAACTGCAGGACCAGTACCGACAGTGCCAGTGCCAAGTCCCTCGCCTGCGTTCGTCCCAACTCCTGAGGCACCGACACCAACCCCCCTTCAGGTGATACCCCCTCCTTCAAAAGATATCACTCCTCCTACTTCTACTCCTCCCACACCACTATCTGTACGGAGGACCACTCGCAGCAATGTAGGAAATCCTCCAAACAGATATGGTTGGGATATTGCTCAGTTTGTTTCTTATGACCATATCCCTTCTTCTCATGGAGCATTTATAGCATCTTTGGATAGTATTACTGTACCTAACAATTGGCAGGTTGCCAAGAACGATCCAAAGTGGAAAGCGACAATGCACGAGGAGTTGGGAGCTCTGGAGAAGAACCACACTTGGGAGCTTGTGAGACTGCCAGAGGGGAAGAGAGCAGTTGGATGCAAGTGGGTCTTTACCGTGAAGCAGAACCCAGATGGACAGATTGAGCGCTACAAAGCTCGACTAGTAGCCAAAGGATACAGTCAGACGTACGGCATCGACTATGACGAGACCTTTGCACCAGTTGCAAAGATGAGCACTGTCAGGACTCTGATTTCTCTGGCAGCGAATGGTGGATGGAAGCTACACCAACTGGATGTGAAGAATGCGTTTCTTCACGGAGATCTAGTGGAGGAGGTGTACATGGAGATACCACCAGGATTTGGCACCAATCAGATAGTGGGCAAGGTCTGCAGGTTGAAGAAATCCCTCCATGGGCTGAAGCAGTCTCCTCGAGCGTGGTTTGACAGATTCAGAAGGGCGATGATAGGGATGGGATATCAGCAGATCAATGCTGATCATACTGTGTTCTTCCGTCGGAGTGGAGGCCACATCATCATGCTTGCGGTGTATGTGGACGATATGATTATCACAGGAGATGATGAGCAGGAGATCGTCCAACTCAAAGGAAAGCTTGGCAAGAAATTCGAGGTGAAGGATCTCGGCCTTCTTCGGTACTTCCTTGAAATTGAGATTGCTCGAGAAGCAGAGGGGATTGTTCTCTCTCAAAGGAAGTATGCACTGGACCTTCTCACAGAAACTGGGATGTTGGGGTGCAAACCTGCAGCGACACCAATAGATCAGAGGTTCAAGATTGATGCTGAGGCTGGAGAACCAGTTGATCGGGACAGATACCAGAGACTGGTTGGCAAGTTGATCTATTTGAGCCACACACGTCCTGATATCTGCTTTGCAGTAAGTGTGGTGAGCCGCTACATGCATGACCCACGGAAGGGTCATATGGATGCAGTATACCAGATTCTGAGGTACTTGAAAGGTGCTCCCGGGAAGGGACTAATATTCAGGAAGAACAATCACGTGAGCATCGAGGGCTACTGTGATTCTGACTGGGCTAGTTGTACTTATGACATGAGGTCTACCTCGGGATATTGCATATTTGTAGGAGGTAACTTGGTCTCCTGGAGGAGTAAGAAGCAGTCTGTGGTGGCCAGATCGACAGCTGAAGCAGAATACAGAGCTATGGCCTTGGGAGTTGCAGAGCTGCTATGGTTGAAGAATATGCTGGTGGAGCTGAAGCTGGATCAAGGAGCCAAGATGAAGCTGTGGTGTGACAATCAGTCAGCTATTAGTATCGCCAACAATCCAGTACAGCATGACAGGACCAAACACATCGAGATTGATAGATTCTTCATCAAAGAGAAGTTGGATAGTGGATTACTGTTGCTTGGCCATGTTCCAACCAGGGATCAAGTAGCAGATGGACTAACCAAGGGACTCGCCTCAGTGAGCATGATTAGAGGATGTGACAAGATGGGCTTAGTGAATATCTTTCACCCATCTTGAGGGGGAGTGTTGATATGGTATGTTGGGTGTCATATTTAAGTATAGTATAAGCACATGGAAATATCCTGAGGACATATTTGGGATGCCAGAATATGTCACAGGATATTCCATTATGAGATTATTGTCAAAATGATTGAGATCATTGTATTAATGACTGTAAGGCTATATAATGCCAATGAGACAATCAATAAAATAATCAACTAATTTCAACAGAATAAATGTGATATTTTCCAGTAGATATAAAATGTCATACTACATGAACAGAAAGAAGTTGCTGAGGAAGGTTAAAAGGTTTGGACATTCGTGAATATTATAATGCATAGCAATCCGTCCATCCCACCAAAAAGAAAACTGGCTGGCAAAGAGCTCTAGCAGTCATTTAATCAAATTGGAACATTGAATATAGTCTACATACACAATAGTTTGTATAGTTCAAAGGTGATGCAAGCAATAGTGAAATATATAATTTAAGAAAAAAAAAAACTTCACTTCATGTGTTCCCTTCAGTATCTACCATCATCCTTCTAGGGCTGCAAATGAGCCAAGCCATTCGCAAGCTGCTCGAAGCTCGGCTTGATAAAAACTCGTTTCGTTTAGTAAACAAGCCAAGCTCAAGCTTCATTTTCGATCTCGTTTAATAAACGAGCCAAGTTCAAGCTTAGAAGTACTCGGCTCGTTTGAGCTTGTGAGCTGGTTCGTTTAGAAGCTTGCGAGCTGACTCATAAGCTGGCTCGTTTAAAGCTCGTTGCTGGCAGTCTACAAATTTATTTTGTTATTTAAATTTTAATTTGTTCTTTGTTAAATTATAATTTTATGCATGTTTGTATAACAATATGGTTGTGTGCATTGTATATAATTATATGTCCTTAATAATTGATATTAAGGAACTTTTTAAATTGAATTTTTATAAATAAATTGTTAATATTATAGGTACTTGAATTCAAGCCTAACTAGCTTGAAATCAAGTTCGTTAAGCTCGAAATCAAGCTTAATGAGCTTGAAATAAAGCTGAACAAGCCCGAAATCAAGCTTAACGAGCTTGAGTTTGAGCTTATCAAGCTTGTTTATCAAGCTTGATTATCAAGCCAAGCTCGAGCTCAAACCAAGCCAAGCTCAAGCTTAATATAAACGAGCTCGAGCCAAGCTCAAGCTCTAAAATAAAAAATTTATCAAGCTCGAGCTCGAGCTCGGTTAATTCTAATCAAGCCAAGCTCAAGCTTATGAAAGCTTGGCTCGGCTTGGCTCGTTTGCACCCCTACATCCTTCCATCTCATTGGGTATATCACAAGTCAATTAGCTCAAAATTAAGAGCAGCACTTCTCAGAAATCCTGGCTCCACGGGTGTTTCTGCAGACATTCACTGACAAGTGGACCAGGTGTCATGCAAGTGGGGCAAGTGCCTTTGCCCTGGTTCACATGTCGATGGATGCTTGCACAGGCTTACTTATGGGGCTGAGCTTTTGTGGAAAGTATTTTGAAGTTTAATTAGCACTAAATAGTATCCATGTATAGCATGTCAGGGCACCAAATACCATACAAACTAACAGGGCTGGCCCTAAGTTCATGGGGGCTCTAGGCGAACTTTCAAAAAGGGACCCCATATATAATGTAAAAAAATAAAATAAATTAAAAACTGAAATAAAAGTAAGTTAAAAAAAAATGTTGCGCCAAGGATTGAACCTAGGACCTCTAATGTGCTAGTCTAAGAAACTAACCACTACACTACAATTGTTTTGTGTTAAGAGAAGCAAATGGTACATACTCTGCCCTGCAAACTAATATCAACGATGGTTCAATGAAATAGCAAACATTAATACTATCCGTGTATAGGTGTCAAGTCATCAAATATCATTAAACATTACATCTATCAAGCGGATAAGAGGAAGAGAGCTTATGTTTTCAAACCCACATTGTTCCATTTCTGAAAGGTCCAATATGAATGAACAAGCTTGTGCTCGTGCCACGCAACAACATATACGTCCAAGTAAACAAACAAATAAATAAAAGACCACAAGATGACAGGACTATACTAACTCAAATTTTCATGCACAAATAATTTGTTTCCATTGCCACAAATAATTAGTAAAATTCGAAAATCTTGAATAGAAATAATATGAAAGATTAATGAGAATAATTACTTTACAAATAAGTTCTCCTTGAAATCCACCAGCTATGAGTAAGTTATCCCTTACTGCCAATGTACTAACTTGAGTCCGAGAAAAGCCTTCTAATAAACTCCCTGGGTGTTTCTGTAAAAGAGAAGCAAATGTTTGTTATAAGCCTAATTCACTAATAACACAGCACAAATTAAGCAACCAGGAAATGCCACAAAAAAGGTAGAAGAAATAGCATATACCTCGCGTGGTGCTACGTGTCCTTCCATGTTCATGATTTCACGCTTTTCACGAGTTAATGCTGACCAATGCATTACAGAGAAGTTTGACATGACATAGACATCATGCTTTGTTGTAGCCCAGACCAAATTCCTCAGCTATAAAGAATCGAAGTAATAACCAGTCAGTTGCATATTAAAGTAATAGTAAGAAATACCAAGTGCTCTATAGATGCAGTTTAAACAAATATAAAGAAAGTACTCCCTCTATGACTACCAGAAATTGACTTGAAGGGAAAATGCATATTTGAATCAACCAAGTGAATATGCACAGAATTTTGAAGTGTCAGTGAGAACCTCAAACAGAAATATAAAAGTCAAATACCAATATTTCTTAATTCAGATTTCAAATCAATCCTAGCATTCGATATATAGTTCATAGTTCATATGGAATGACAATACTGTTACTAAGTAATGCTATGACTAATGCCACATCCTTCAATTAAACTTTTCTAGAAGTATTGTTCAGCCATCAAATGAGGGGGGCAACAAGTGCAACCGACTTGTTTTTCTCCCTCCCTACCTATAAGTGAAAGAAAAGTTCAAAAGTTGTGTTTTTATTATGGAGCCCCCAAGTCTCCATAGCACAATTCACTACATTGAATTAATTTCAAACAAATGATTTCCCTCTACTGGAAAATCAAACTGAACCAGTAGGGTTATATGTCTTCTATCCTCATTCATGTAAAAGATTAGGGTAGTAGATAACACCCTAGGTTATGTACAGATCCGGCAACACTATATGATACAATATAGGTACAGCGACACGAGATATGAAAACAAAAGATACACTAGGGTAATGTTATGACACTAAATAAATATATATAAATAACATATTAACCTTAGTTGACAAATAAGAGGTTTAAAAATATAAATCATTTTGTACCCATATAAATACAAATAGAGGTTTATATGTGAAGAAAAGGGATATCTTTTTAATTAAAAAGAAAGCAAGGCCATGGAATCAATCCGCTGGACATCTCAGCGGGAGGATTAGATACCCACATCAGAACGAAGTTCCATTTTAGTACTCCTCCCTAAAAGGAGAGAAGTTTCTAGGTTGGTCGAAAGAACTTTGTACATTACCGTCCTTGTTTCACCTTGTCATTAACATTATAATGCAATGCCATTTATGAGCATGTGCAAGCTGTGTGATCGCACAAGGCCCAAAAAACCGGAATGCCCCAAAATTTTCAGCCTTCTTATATATTAATAATGTTTGTATATATTACTAATGTGAAAGCTCCACTTTTAGATTTAGGCCTCCGCAGTAATAGGGCCCTTAGAATGTCAGAAAAAGTCCCATTTTTTAGAAGAGGGGTTAAAAAGGGTCATTTTTAGTATTTATACAAAGTCCTTGGAATGTCAGAAACGACCATGTTATTATGTTCTAATAATTTTCCTTACACTTATATATAGTAAGTATTGTTTTAAGAACTAGGATACTTTATGAGGTATCCAATATGTATATGTGAAGTTTCCAAATCCAATATTCGATACTATTGGATTCATGTTGAAGTATCCATGAAACATAGGCAAAAGTATGTGTATACTATGTATTTTATCATGCATTTTAAGCTCATGCAACTAACCATAGTTTGCAGAATCGACTGACACCAATACGATACAGTCGATACCGATACGGTTTGACATGTTTCAATCTCATACCGACCGCTATTGATACTGACGAATACCGACGTAGGATCTCTTTCTCAATCAATTCGGTTGAGAAAATTGAACGAAAAAGATAAAAAATAAAAAAAATAGTGTTAACGCAATAATTCATTGACAATGTTATAATGTATCGATATGATTCTTTGTTAATAATTGTAACTATTATTATAGAATATTTTGGAATTCTATTTTTTTTTATTGATAATCTCTATAATAGCCAAGAGATTATCAATAAAAAAAGAAATAGAATTCCAAAATATTACATAAAATCCCCTAATACATTCTAATATACCAACACTCCTCAAGATGGACGAAAGATATTCATTAAGCCCATCTTGTCACATCCTCTAATCATATCTACAGAGCTAAGTCCCTTGGTCAGACTGTCTGCTACCTGATCCTTGGTTGGAACGTGGCCTGCTCCAGTAGTCCAACTTCTCCTTGATGAAAAATCTATCGATCTCGATGTGTTTGGTCCTATCATGCTGCAGTGGATTGTTGGCGATACTGATGGCTGACTGGTTGTCATACCACAGCTTCATCTTGGCTCCTTGATCTAGCTTTAGCTCCACCAGCATACTCTTCAGCCATAGCAGCTCTGCAAATCCCAAAGCCATAGCTCTGTACTCCGCTTCAGCTGTCGATCTGCCACCACTGACTGCTTCTTACTCCTCCAAGAGACCAAGTTGCCTCCTACAAATATGCAATAGCCCAAGGTAGACCTGCCATCAGCACAGCTAGCCCAGTCAGAGTCACAATAGCCCTCGATGCTCACGTGATCATTCTTCCTGAATATCAGCCCATTTCTGGGGGCACCCTTCAAGTATCTCAGAATCTGGTACACTGCGTCCATATGACCCTTCCTTGGGTCATGCATGTAGCGGCTCACCACACTCACTGCAAAACAGATATCAGGACGTGTGTGGCTCAAATAGATCAACTTGCCCACCAGTCTCTGGTATATGTCCCGGTCAACTGGTTCTCCAGCCTCAGCAAGCTTGAACCTCTGATTGTTCGGCGTCGCTACAGGTTTGCATCCCAACATCCTTGTCTTTGTGAGAAGGTCCAGCGCATACTTTCTCTGAGAAAGAACAATCTCCTCTGCTTCTCGAGCAATCTCAATCCCAAGGAAGTACCGAAGAAGGCCAAGGTCCTTCACCTCGAACCCCTTGCCAAGCTTCCCCTTTAGTCGGGCAATCTCTTGCTCATCATCTCTTGTGATAATCATATCGTCCACATACACCGCAAGCATGGTGATGTGGCCTCCACTCCGACGAAAAAATACAGTGTGATCAGCGTTGATCTGTCAATATCCTATCCCTATCATCGCCCTCCTGAATCTGTCAAACCACGCTCGAGGAGACTGCTTCAGTCCATAAAGGGACTTCTTCAACCTGCAGACCTTGCCCACTGCCTTATCAGTGCAGAATCCTGGTGGTATCTCCATGTACACCTCCTCCACTAGATCCCCATAAAGAAATGCATTCATCACATCCAGTTGGTGTAGCTTCCATCCACCATTCGCTGTCAAAGAAATCAGGGTCCTGACGGTGCTCATCTTCGAGACTGGTGCAAAAGTCTCGTCGTAGTCAATGTCGTACGCTTGACTGTATTCTTTTGCCACCAGTCGAGCCTTGTAGCGCTCAACCTAGCTCAACCTGTCCATCTGGGTTCTGCTTTACAGTAAAGACCCACTTGCATCCGACTGCCTTCTTCCCCTCTGGTAGTTTTATCAATTTTCAAGTGTGGTTATTCTCAAGAGCCCTTAACTTCTCATGCATCGCCGCTTTCCAGTGGATCGTTCTTGGCAACCTGCCAATTGTTAGGTACAATAATATTATCCAAAGACGCAATGAATGCTCCATGAGAAGAAGAGATGTTATTATATGAAACAAACCGAGCAAGGTCCCAACCATATCTATCAGGAGAATTTCCTGCATTGCTGGGAGTGGTCCTTGTCACGCCCCAATCTCCTGCAAGCTCAATCGTCCCCGCTGAACGTGAATCACCACGTTGCAGCGCTCCCGCAGGACAACCGTTCTCATCGGGACGTGATGCCGTACGAGCCTGGAGTTGCGCTCGCACAAGGCGATGTTGTCAAACATCTAGGTTATCATTGAAACGATTAAGTTGCAGCGAAAGTTAAGTATTGTGTACCAAGCACACATCAGATTATACGCAGCGAAGCTCTCGATAGGGTCCAAATGAAATGCTACAAAGGATACTGCCACAAAGGAGAATGCCACACTCTCGCTCTTTCTCTTGCCCACAAAGGTACTTACCGTTCATACATTGTCCCGTATATCCAAGCAGCGCCACTACACCTGCGTACCTGAAATAATGCCCACAAATGTGGGTCAGTACACAGCCGTACTGGTGAGCGGGGTAACCCACTCGTCTAAACCGACACTAAGTAGAATAGTGAATGCAAACAGTTATATAGTAATCTTTCTACTTGAATCCTAGATTCATTTCATGGAATAGGTATGACATAAGAAAAACTGTAAAGCAGGTTAAACATGCAAGCATTCAACTCAAGCCAATATACAAGCAAATATATATCCAATTCAAAAGGAAACTAGCATGCAAACCGCCATACTCAAACCCAAGCAACGCGTGAACCTATCGAACCGCAATCCAAGCCTCAATATCCATCCTCAAACGATGCCACAATCCAAACCTTATAATCCAATCTTCGATATGCACACTCTTGCCAAGGCAAGGTGGCCGCCGCCTACACGAAAAGCACAAACCAAACCAAAGCAAACCAAACCAACTCTTATCTATATGAAGTCACTGGCTAAGCCATAAAGGACTGATCAACTGCAGTTCTACTCGATCCAACGTTGAGTAGCTAGCCCGCCTGGATCGCATTAAACCGCCGGCACCGCGCCCAAGGCACGTTACCAATTTGCTTCCTCCATGGCCGAACGGTCCCGGTGCCCCAGAGCCTTCCCGTTCGAGGAAACCAAACCCTGTGCAACACAGGTTGTCCGTGACCGATGCAGACACCAAGTAGGTATGACGAGAGAATCGAACATTCTCGCCCCACCAAACTATCTAGCCTCAATCCAACCAACTATACATAACAATTCTCCAACTATATCCCAAGACACCACCTCAAATTATCCCCATAGGCACTATGTCGCTTCTCGACACAATGTTCCAATTGGTGCAACACCCTCGCTCAAAACAATCATGTGGCACAATGCCCCAACAGTGGCACAATGCCCTCACCGATGCAGTTGTCCGGTTTCGAACCACAACTGCACGCTTTGCATGACAAAGCGCCCAAGTGATACTCGTGCACGGATGCACGCCCGCTCGTCCGAATTGCCCGATATTCCAACCAAGATGTATAATTCCAACTGCCCCAAATATAATCCAACTCTAGCCCCAACTATCCAACGCAAAAACCAACTCAAGCCACAAATCATATCCAACCAAACGACGTACTCTATGCACGCCACAGTGTAGTAATTTCCAAGTTCCAGTCCAAGTGTTCAAGCCTTTACATGTGTTTCATATTATTAGGCATGAAGGAGTAGAGGAGAAGGGACAGAGCCCACTCACCAAGTATGATTCCGTTAAGCACCCTGCCTTGCCGATACGACCGATCCCTTGAACCCGTGGTCCGATGCAAAGCACGATCTACTCAATTGGTATGACCGTACGAGCAGGTCGTGCTCTCCAAATCATCCGACCGATCGGACTAAGGAGGACGGCATTATCGCTCCAATCCAACTATCCCAGTACTGCTCTGAACGACATGAATCCATCAAACTCCGCTAGCGATCTGCACATGAAACCAACTCAATCAATACTTGTTCCCAAGCCCAACAAATCAAAAATGTAACCAGCTATTGCCTCATTCAATCCGACTCAGCGTAATGCACCGTACGGTTGCGGGACGTTACATTATATACCACTTAGAATCAAGTTCGCCCTCGAACCATACTAGTATCCATTCCTTGTCGCATGCCGCTTGTCCAATTCATAAATGTGCTCCATGCAACTCACATTCTCTTGATCCAGACTCGGCATCTCGCTCGCGCTGAACGCTCGCACAAATTCCATATTCCCACATCCTCCTTGCAGCTCAATACGAATTTCTCATATCGCTTAGTTTTGGATCATACACATATTTAAGGCGTCCCTGAAATACATGCATTTCAGCCGAGCTTAGCGATAGCGAAGTTGGACAAGTTACAAGGGTATCTTTATGTCCGAGGTATTCATTCGCTTTACTCCCAATTGAACCAAATTCTGACGTTCATTCCAACATATTCCCACAAGCATTATCCTCAAGTATGATGATTTTCCACCGACGATCTTCCCACCTGACTCAATCAGTTCGTGTTCCAACTCAATCCATCTAACTATTTCTGAATCCACACTTGCACTGTGCAAACTCAACCAACAAAGCTCTAGCATGACTCCAATCGCACAATGTTCTGCATGCACTATCTCCAAATATTATCTCTTGCTCCGAACGATCATCACAACTGATACTACCCCAGCTAGACGACTTACCCAAATATCAAACTATGCTCTTAGATCAGCTCAGCCCAACCCCTCTTCCTCAATCTAAATACCTCACTGGGTGAACATCTATATTGAGGTTCGTGTGATCCACGAAGATTTCGCCGCCACGCCATAGGGATAGTGTCGCCACGATTTCAACGTGGACACACTCGCCACAATTCCTAGGTTGCGCATGGAATAGTTCTTCGCGCTGCTTCCACTGTCTCGAAGCACATGATATCACCTTCGCCTTCTGTACGAGCACGCATCCCAGACTAAGTTCTGATGCAGCTTGTAGATCTGAGGCACATTTGCCCTTCCAGTATTGCAAGGATTTGATTTGAACGAGCCGTTGCTTTAACTTCACAAGCTAGTTTCACAGTCTTCAATTCATATGAATACTATTCCCTTCTGGGGCACGACGAGTCAGATGCGATGCCATCTTCAAAAATCTGCGACCCCGAATCTCATCAGTTGACTTAGGCTATTTTCACCATCGCTTCGATCTTCCGGCTGCATCTTCAGCTGAAAGCTATCCCAAGGATCTCTCAAATCCAACACTCGGTCACTTAGGCCAATCTCCAACACACACTACTCACATCCACCCTCGACGCATTTCCAAATGCGTCGCCGCAAGGGTCGTTCTATAGGTCTACAATATTCATCTCTGATTTGGCGGTCAAGTTGCTAGGGTCAGCTGTCCCGAAGCTACGCTCGATAATTGTAAGTCATCACGATGGATCACGATGGACAGTTACTACGAACCATGCTATATCTCCTCTGCAAATCTGAGCCATAATCCAACCATTCCATCCGAACGAACTTCTGACTCCGAGAACTTCATGCACTACCTCTGACGATCTGTCAACCCAACGCCGCTTAACCACCTAGAGTCTTACTATCTATCCAAGCCACAATTCGAGAACTGCACTCGTTGAAACCATCTTCCATCAATCCGCCGTTCTGCCCTGAATCCATCAAAATTTTCGAACTGTCATGTTCGACTTCTCGCACTACCACTTGCAATGATTCCCGAAACCAAAGACTTGCTCCAATTCTTATTCGTTTGCCATGTTTCACAGTGCACGCCCAACTTGCTCGAGCAGCACTGTATTTTGCTCCAACATTGCTCTCTCGTTTAGCTATCTTCAAAAGTCCATCCGCCACAATCCTTGCTCTCGTTCCATTCCTTAGCCCGTCTTGAATTTTCTCTATGTTCCGATTAGTCCACACACTCTCAATGCCTCGTGCATCAGTTCCAACATAAATCTCAAATCCATATTGCCTTTACTTGTTGCCTCAATCCGTCTCAGTACTGCACGTGTTAACTTCCAATCTAACTTAACATCAACTAGACTTGCCTCATGCTCGTTTATGTATGCTCGTTTATGTCTTCCGAAGAATCCGTCTACCATCTTTGCACCATTTCGCCAAATTTCACTTCCGCTAAACCATGAGTCCAACTTCTCGAGTGCCAATATCCAAAATCCTTCAAGTTCGTACGAATCCATCGAATTGCCCCTCCAAACCAGATCGTGTTTTATTGCTCAACCAACAGCTCCAATGCGTTTCCATAATTCGTAGTTCGTGCTCGCTATCCTTCGATTCACCCATCGCTCGCTCAAGCGTATCCCAACTGTTTGTTCCCCATGCTCAACTCTCTCTTTACATCCATGAATGCTCCACCGAACTTCCAAATCATGCAAGCGAACTCTGATATTCAGCTTTCCATCTGATTGATCTCAACTTGTTTCTAATACTTGGTCCGCATAAATCCTTCAAATTTCCAAACACTCTTTCCATTGCTTGTTTCCGTTCTCGTCCATCACTCAAGTCCAACGATACTTCCATTTGCACAAGTCCGTTCTCTATTGCTCAACTCAACATTCGCTTGCTCCATTTTTCGTTTTTTCTAACTCAGCCGATGTGCACCAACCAACTTATATTCATGTTATCCGTGTCCGTTGCGGCAATTCCATTCATGTCTATCCAAAATATTCTAATGCTTTTACTCACTATGTGGTATACCATATACCACTCCGAATCAAGTTACTACTCGTATCACAATTTTTTGCACTGATTCCAAAATCCGTTCGAACCATCCCTTATGCGTGATCCTGTCATCCCCAACTCAAGTCTGACACTAAACTTAGCCAATGCATGAACGATCTAACTCTTTTATCAATCTCGCTATACAATTTATGCCATGTTCCATTCTCAATACTTCCAGCTATTCTCAAACCGTCCGATATTTTCGCTACACGAGCAACCCGTGCAACGAGCTCTTCCAAGTAATCCAACCCAATACCCAATTGTTCGTTACATTTGCTGTACGAGCAACTCGTGCAACGCTATCCAGATATCCCCAAGCCAACTCAAACCTGCTCAGCCAATGCTCTCTATGATATACCCAGCCAAAAATCAAACTCCATCCAACACATTCGCTACACGAGCAACTCGTGCAACGATCTATTCTCATCCGATGCTTCTACTCACAACATGCCACATAACCAATCTCGTCTATCAATCAACTGATCCACTGATGCAACCAGAAACTCTCCGAACGACAAGCCAAGCCAATGCAACGACACCTCTCTCAACTTGCTGCACAAATGCAACAACGCCCAACGACGCTAAGCGATCTACCGAAAACCAACGAAAGCAACGCAACGAAAAACAACATGCACCAACAACCAGCAATATATAGACTTATTGTATGAAACATCCAATGCGGCACCGAGTAGAGCCAAGAGCTAAACGACACGCGCAAGCTATTTAGAGTTTGTGATGAAGCGAAGGACAAGGTCCGAGGGAATGAACCGAGCGCTCTGATACCAATATGTTACGCCCTAATCTCCCGCAAGCTCAATCGTCCCCGCTGAACGTGAATCACCACGTTGCAGCGCTCCCGCAGAACAACCGTTCTCATCGGGACGTGATGCCGTACGACCCTGAAGTTGCGCTAGCACAATACGATGTTGTCAAACATCAAGGTTATCATCGAAACGACCAAGTTGCAGCGAAAGTCAAGTATTGTATACCAAGCACACATCAGAGTATACGCAGCGAAGCTCTCGATAGGGTCCAAAGGAGAATGTCACACTCTCGCTCTTTTTCTTGCCCACAAAGGTACTTACCGTTCATACATTATGTCCCGTATATCCAAGCAGCGCCACTACACCTGCGTACCTGAAATAATGCCCACAAACGTGGGTCAGTACACAGTCGTACTGGTGAGTGGAGTAACCCACTCGTCTAAACCGACGCTAAGTAGAATAGTGAATGCAAACAGTTATATGGTGATCTTTCTACTTGAATCCAAGATTCATTTCATGACATAGGTATGACATGTTAAGGAAAACTGTAAAGCAGGTTAAACATGCAAGCATTCAACTCAAGCCAATATACAAGCAAATATATATCCAACTCAAAAGGAAACTAGCATGCAAACCGTCCTACTCAAACCCAAGCAACGCGTGAACTTATCGAACCGCAATCTAAGCCTCAATATCCATCCTAAACCGATGCCACAATCCAAGCCTTATAATCCAATCTTCGATATGCACACTCTTGCCAAGGCAAGGTGGCCGCCGCCTACACGAAAAGCACAAACCAAACTAAACCAAAGCAAACCAACTCTTATCTATATGAAATCACTGGCCAAGCCATAAAGGACTGATCAACTGTAGTTCTACTCGATCCAGCGCTGAGTAGCTAGCTTGCCTGGATCGCATTAAACCGCCGGCACCGCGCCCAAGGCACGTTACCGATTTGCTTCCTCCATGGCCGAACGGTCCCGGTGCCCCGGATCCTTCCCGTTCGAGAAAACCAAACCCTGTGCAACACAGGTTGTCCGTGACCGATGCAAACACCAAGTAGGTATGACGAGAGGATCGAACATTCTCGCCCCACCAAACTATCTAGCCTTAATCCAACCAACTATACATAACCATTCTCTAACTATATCCCAAGGCACCATCTCAAATTATCCCCATAGGCACTATGCCGCTTCTCGACACAATGTTCCAATTGGTGCAACACCCTCGCTCAAAACAATCATGTGGCACAATGCCCCAACAGTGGCACAATGCCCTCACCGATGCAGTTGTCCGGTTTCGAACCACAACTGCACGCTTTGCATGACAAAGCGCCCAAGTGATACTCGTGCACGGATGCACGCTCGCTCGTCCGAATTGTCCGATATTCCAACCAAGCTCATACTCTCAGTGTCAGGTGAGTTGCCCATGGATGAGGTTCCCTCCTGACGGTAGTATGGCTCAAGCTCCCTGAAGTGAACATCAATGCTCACAAACCTCTTCTTCTCTACTGGGGTCCAGCACACGTACCATTTCTGAGTCGCTGAATAGCCCACGAAGACACTTGACTGCTCTAGGGACAAATTTTTCAACAGACGGTATGTTGTCCTTCACAAAATATACGCAGCCAAACACCTTCAGCGGGAGTATCCCACTATTATTTTCTTGCAATATCTCATATGGAGACTTCCATCCCAGTACTTTCGAGGACATCATGTTGATCAGTTGAGCTGCTGTCAACACTGCATGCCCCCACAAACTATGTGAGACATTCATGGCGATCATCATGCTTCTTGCCACCTCCAGAAGGTGTCTGTTCTTCCTTTCTGCCACTCCATTCTGTGCTGGTGTGTATGCACAGGTGGTCTGATGTTGTATCCCTTGGGCTGACAGGTATTCCTCAAGTGCTTTGTTGATATACTCTTGTCTCATTGTCAGACCTCAGTACCTTCACCACTGATCTGTACTGAGTCTAGATATGTTTATGAAATTCCCAAAAAAAGGCAAAGACATTTATTCTTCATCAAATACAGCCAGATGATACTTGAGGAACAATCAATAAAAGAAACGAAATACTTGTAACCATTCATAGTAATTGTGACGCACGGCCCCCAAACATCAGAACGTATAATATCAAAAACAGAAGAGCTCCTATGGCCCGCAATAACATATGAGCTCCTGGTAAGTTTGCCTAAATCACATGCATCATACTAGTTTCTCCTTATTTGCTTTCTCATAAATAGATGGATACAACCTACTCAAAATACCAAAAGAGGAGTGCCCCAACCGTCTGTGATGGAGTATCAGTATATCCTCGGCACTCATCTTCGGTCCTCCCATTCCTACCCTCTACAACAGATGCTAATGCCGAATCTAGCCTTTTTCCGGTCCAGGTACCACAGTCCATCATGCCAAGTGCCAGTCCCAAGTCTTCGTCCCGTCTCCTTCTCCTGGAAGATCTCCTTAGGAATATCAAAAGAGAATACATTTTAGTTGGAGGATTATAGAACTAATGGACAAAAGACTGACCGAAAAAGGAGCATGCAAAATATTAGATAATTTTGCTGAACCTGTACAATCGACAGTACTCTTACCGACCACTAGCTGAAAAGTACCATCGGCTGTTTGAATGTTGTCCGCCGATGTTAGGTGAGTGTAGGAAGAGAACTCACTAGCATTCCATGTCACGTGTCGAGACGCACCCGAATCGACAATCCAGTTCGACGATCTAAGGGAAGACATAGATGCAAGGACGAGTGAGTTATCAGTACCTTCCGATGGATGGACATACATAGAAGTGTTGCCTCTGGTGAAGACTGAGGTGGACGCCTCCTCGGTCCCACTCCTCATGTCTTCATCGCTTGACGCTCTTTGCTTTCTCCTGAGTACCTCCAGCATGCCCAGCAGTGTCTGATCCTCCTCAATATAGGCCCCATCAGTTCCCTCATTGCCTTCTGCTACCAGCAGGTTCGTCCGATAACCTCCTCGACCACTCCGTCGACCCCCACGACCACGGCCACGTCCTCCAAACTGTCCACGTCCACCACCTAAATCTCCCTCTTTGGGTGGTTTGGTGTAACCATACCTCAGATGGCCCACCTCCCCGTAGTTGTAGCACTGTCAGGGGTCTCCCTTAGGTCCTGTGCCGCCTGAATTGGCAACCGTCAGTGCTGACTTCACTTCAGGAGGACCATATGTCCCTGCCTGCAGCTTGATGCGAGTCTCCTCCTGGATCATGGCCGAGATAGTCTCCTCAAGTGTAGGGATCTTCGGTTGGGCTAGAAGTAGTAATGTCCTCTGAGCAAACACTGTGGCCGGCCCCATAAGAAACTTCATCGTCCTCTCCTGCAGACATACATGTCTCTCCTTACACTTCGAGTCCTCGCAGCTCACCCGATCTGAGGAGTGATCGCAATCCAACCACAGACGCTCCAACTCAATGGCATACTCATGCACCGTCTTCTCTCCATGTACGGTGTCGTCGATCTCCCCCTTGATCTGAAAAACCCTCAAGTTATTCCCCACACCATCGTAGGTCCTCCTCAACTTCTCCTACACGTTCTTTACCATCTCAAGGCCATCCACTGTGGCGGCGATCGACTGGACTAAAGAATTGAGAAGCCAAATGTATATCACCATATGAGTGGACTTCCACTCGTCACGTCCTGCCGAGCCCTCATCCGGCTTTGTCTCTCTCCTGACAAGAAACCCTTCAGGTTCTTCCCTACGAGGGTTCTCCTCACCCGTCGTGACCAACTCAAGTAGGTGGCCGGTCCATCAAGCTTCAAATCGATGGAGGAAAGCTCCAACTTCGCCGGTGTTCGTGTCACGCTCACCAGCTGACAGTTTCATCAGCTTCATCAACGTGGCGACCTCCGTAGGGTCAAACTTCTTGATGATTTTCTCCATCGATCCTCTTCTCCGATCACCTCACACCCGTCCCACTATTCACCTTCGTCCTCTCCTAGACCCGATCATGTCTCCCCCCATCGGATCTAGGCCTTCGATGTCAACGTCCGGAACGACCTGCAGGAGACGCCGAAAATCGCGGTAGAAGGCTCATACGGGCTCCGCAGGAGTCGCGGCTTCGCGGTGGTGGCGAAATGTGGTAGCGGCAGCGGCGACGGTGGTGGTGGGCGAGCAATGCGGCGGCGGTGGCGCGGCAGCGGTGGTGGCGGCTAGGGTTTGGCGGTTAGGGGTTTGTGGCGGCTAGAATTTGTGTTCTGATACCATGTAGAATATTTTGGAGTTCTATTTCTTTTTTTATTGATAATCTCTTGGCTATATATATATATATATATATATATATATATATATATAGCCTTACCACCCTCCATCTTACATAAAACCCCCTAATACGTTCTAATATACCAACAATTATCATTTGTCGAAATTGTATATCTATAAATTAGCAACATTCATAATTCATATACTAATATTATTCCATTAAGAACTACTAGAAGCAACATATAATATATATATAATTATGTCTAAATATATTAAATATTTTTTTAGCTTTTTAAAAGGCTATTACTTTTGTCTCTCTGAAACGAATAACCCGATACTCCGATTCAAAACTGCCAATACAAATACTCATAGGAAGAGGCCGAAAACGAACCCAATATTTCGAAATTTACAACCAATGTTGCAGAAATCGGATTAGGCGGCCAACTAGTCGGGGACTAGTCGGCCGCCGGCTACTCAACTTGGCCTCTAGGCGGCGGGATTAGTCGGCATGACCATATACAATATTACGAATTTATGATATTTTTAATCTACCATATAAAAAAATCAATTATTGTTATGAGTTGAATGAAGTTTGTGGGCAAGTATTAGTCAAAAAGTCAAATTAGAGGTGGGTTTCTTGTAGAGGGGTTCATGCAAATTTAAAAAGAAGCCAAAGTATTTTAATGTTTAGTTATTTCTTGATTTTAGGGTTTAGGCTAGGAGAGAGAAAAGGTAAGGGCCTAAACGTATGGGAGCTTAGTTGGAGAGAGGAATAAAAGAGGAGAGAGGTAACTTGTTAATTAATAGTTAATTTTAAGTGCACGAGAGACATGAGTGGTCAGACCCCGAGAAAAGGAGAGAGAAAAGAAAATTAATAGAGAAACAAAGAAAACTTTGGAGTTCGCGATCGTATACAATCATAGATTTTCTCTCTTTTGTACATTGTCAACAAGTCCTCAACATTTTATTTCATTCTATTTTATCCAAATCAGAGGGGACTTGGTTGTTTTTGTTTGACTGTTGGCTAACGCGTTTACTTGTAATTTTTCTGTTGTCCACAAATTTACTAGATTCTTTTCTTAAATACCAGAGGGGGCTTGAGCCCCCTCTCACTCTCTAATAGATCCGCCCCTGCCTTCCAGGTGATGCAATGGAGCCAAGCTAGCCTAAACAACCATGTACAATAACCTCTTGGCACATACATAGATATGGATATGAAGTTCACAAAAAATGGTTGTGTTGTTGTTTGTTGTTTGTGTGTGTGGTGGGGGGTGAGGGTGCAAGGCACCTCCTCTCCCACTGCCCCTGGGGATGCAGATAAGAGAGATGGAAGGTAGAATAACGAAAAGGTTAATTTCATGTGTCTACTAGAATCCATGTAAAATATCCACGTATATTAACTAGAGATAACATGATGTAAGAAAGTCTTTTTACTACTTGATTAGATTAATTCTTAAGTTGGCCTTACTTAAAGAAGATAAGCCATAATAAACAAAAACAGTTTTCGGCATCAACCATCTAGACATCGCATACCCGCACCCCCCCACCCCACCCCACCCCACACCCCACTCCCTTCCTCTATAAAAATAAAAGCGATTAGTGTAGCAAAATGAAAAGCAGTCCAATTTCATGGAGTAAGACGACTATTTCAATGCCATGAATCCAAAATCTCAGAACTAAAAAGATGCCTTTTAGCTAACCTGAAAATGAAGAATAGTTGATTTCACCGATCTTGTGTTTCGCCGAAATTCATAGTATGTTCCCCCTTGCTCAGTTGGTTGGCATTCCTATAAACAAACATATGAAAATCAACATAAGAAATGCGATCAAAGGTCATCAAACTGGTCCAAACTTGTAAAGTTCATGCCTTTTCTGATTCTTCTCCAGAGTTGGGGATGTTCTCATAGTTCTTATACTGTTCTAGTCTAGTTTTTCTATAGTTTTGTCGTGTGATGCTTAGCCTGTCCCAAGGTATTCCCTGGATATCCTTTCCTTTCCTTGCTTGTGCAGATGAAGTATCTGATACATTGCCATTCTGCATGGAATAAGGGAGCTGAGTTCAGTGTGTGAATTACTTCATCTAAGAAGGTAAAAAAATTCTATGCAGAAATATCTTGAAACAAATGTAAACTCAAAGAAAAAAAGGAAGGCAAAAAGGAACTCTGAAAAGTCATATAGAACAGTAACAAAAGGAGAGGGAAAAAGTAGGCATACAGTTAGGCCAAAGTCTTCATCATCAGATTCTGATTGCCCAATCCCTGTTTCAAATAATTCTTCATCTATGTCATCTTCAACAGCACCCATTTCATAATCATCTGCCATTTCACCTATGTCAACCTTCTGAAAAAGGTTCTAACAATACTATTTATGCCCCTGCAATATCCAACAATGTTAATTCCAATGGACTAGGTTAAGAATAAGTTCATACATTTCATTTTTTTAAAATGATGCACATATCTGACAAGATAACTATTTATATAGATGCCTCCACTAATACGATATCTAAAAGCAAGAGAGGATCTCCATAAAACTAAGAAGAAGAAACCTCACATATTGGCCATGAAAGATCCGAAGCTATAAATATGACAAAGAAGAACAAGCCTCCTCTATATATGACACAAAAGGAAAAAAAGGCACTTGACTAACAAACTAAAGATGTGTATGAATACCTCATCTACAAATTTACCTTAGCTAGGCATATACAAAACCTTATCCATAGTTCTCGGAATGGCCAATGTTCCTCGGAGTTTGATTAGGTAAGTGAATAAGTACCAAAATATGATCTAGGGACTAATACTCCTATAGGATCCAACAACAATTTGACATGCATCACATGCACACATGTTAATGTTCATAAAAAGCATGATTTTTTAATCCATGCCTCTTTCTGTAATATCAAAACCCCTACTAAAACTTTATTCCGGAACATGACCTTAGTAACCAAGTATCATGATTTTGGCCTCTCTCTCTCTCTCTCTCTCTCTCTCATATTTCTCCAATCCCCTCTGATATTCATTGATTGGTTAATTATACATGAATTTGGATTGCATTATATTCCATTCGGAGCCCTTAAATGCAAATGAATTAGTTGTTTGGCCAGCCCTATGTCTCATTTGGGGGCTCAAACAGCCATTTCCGGAACAACACTGGCCCAGCGAGAAATGGGCATTTGAACAAACGCACACGGCATCCACAAAATGCAATCCAAGCTGGCCCTTAGTTTGGGTAGCCCATTTCAGGGACAGGTGTTTGCTCAAACGCCCGTTTCAACAACGCTCGTCGGCCAAGCGTTTCACAAACGAGAGCTCGAGTCCCACAAACGAGCGCACGCTGCGTTTTCGGCTTCAAATGGAGACCAAATGAAATGCAATGGGCTAGCTAAATTAGCTTTGCAACTCCAACTTTCAGAATCTTCACTGTCCACGCAGTCTAATGTCAATACAGAATCTAACTGGGGATAAGTTCAATTATAAAAGTACAAAATACCAAAAATCTACTCTTCTGAATGAGGGTTCGTTGTCCTAATCCCAATTTCTAAGTATTTTCAGCAACAATATCAGAGCTTTCATCGACGTATCGAATCAACAACAAACTCGAGAACCAAATTCAGCAGAAACACACAAGAACGAACAATTACAAAGAAGAAGAAGAAGAAGAAAAACACAGAACATAATCATACAAATAGTAGGTAAAGATTCAATATTTCGCAGATTTTTCACCTTGTTGAAGTCTATCGGATCTCGACGGAATTTCTTATGAATTCTTTGATTTCCTTTGAAAATTTGGGGGAAATCTATCTCTGCTCTCCTTTTATTTGTTTCCCAATCCTACCAGCGGCAAGAAAAGGACACATTATCAATGCAGTGCAGTCAGTCGGTTTGGAATGGTCAGACATGACCTCGTACTTGTTGTTAATTGCAAGATTGCCATGCTACTGAATAATAGGAAACTCTAATTGTCCTTAGTACCGGTGGTTGGCACAATGGTAATGCTACGGGTACATACGGTGGAGGTGGAGGTGGAGGTTGAGGAATCGAATTCGGATGCATGTGGGAGCTGGAGCCTTCGCACCAAAAAATATAAAAATATAAATAAAATTATCCTTTGTTCGTTTTGGTACACAAAATCTATACTATTATATAAAAAAGTTCAGTTTCACCATAAAAAAAAATTCAAATATACTATCGTATATTTTTATTAACTAATAGTTGTTTCTATTCATTTTAATAAATAATTTAATTAGTAAACATATGCAATGGTTTATTTGAAAATATGTTTTTACGATGAAGTTAATATTTTGTATATTATAAAATTTTATTGATTATTTATTAAAGTTAATAGAAATAATTAGATAATTACGGAAGCTATTTTTTTATCTCTGTAGGTAGCCTTAATAAATATTAGAATAATTACAGCAATTATTTTTTAATCTTTTTAATAATAATCTATAAAATATATGTAACGCACGTGCATATATACTAGCACTGTATAGCCGAAAATTCTAATTCCCGAGAATCAAATTCTCGATAATTAAATTCTTGAAAAATTATATTTTCATGTTTTGTGACTATATAAATATTTTCGAGAACAAAAATAAAGAACGGTTCTAGACAGACCGAATGCGTGGACCGACGCGTGAACCGACCGAATGCGTGGACCGACGCGCGAACCGACGCCACGTGTCGGTCCCCCATTGGTCCAAAATTTTTAAACGGTGAATGCAGGGGGGCTTGGTTTTGTGGGCCACGCGTTCCGGCCAATGAGGGGGGAGATACGTGCATCGGTTTCGACCGCGCAGTCGCTCCCTTCGGGGAAAAATAAAAAAAGGATAAAAAACTAAGGGAAAAAAATAAAGCATTCTTGGCCACTGCAATTCACATAATTAAATAAGAAATTTTCGGTGAATCTGTGAGTGTGCTCTATTACTGAAATACATCTCGTCTGGATATTTATTTTTCGTAATTATATAGTGCTAGTACTTCAAAGTTTCATGTACTACATAATGTTAATACTATAAAGTATTAATATTGTTTATTTTTTATAATTATATAGTGCGCTTTAAAGTGTTTATGTTTGTTTATTTTATCAGTTTTAAGTACATTATAAATATATGAATTGACTATTTTTTTCTCAGGCGATCGTGTAAATATAAATTTACCAGTACAAATGAAAGAACATAAGTTCACTCCCAAATAATTTTATCAACACAATATAAAACTATTTCATCATCAAATTCATCTTCAAATAAAATATTATTTGATAATTTGTAAGTATGAAACTAGTTTTTTGTGTTTCTAGTGATAATTAATTTTGCGTTTCTAGAAATAAAGAAAATGAAGAGAAGAAAGGATTATGATTGTTGGGACATGTTTTTTAATAATTAATTTTTTTTTAAGGTTACAATGATCCTTTTGCATTTGCAAGCTAAATTATAAATTATAAGTTCAAGATTTGAACTTACAAGTTACGGACTCGTAAAGAAAGAGCACTTTAAAGTAAAAAAAAATAAATACCTTAAGTTAATCAGTCCCCCACTTGTATCAACATGTTAAAGTGTTCAACATTACATAGACGTCCTTTAAGTTGGTAGATTATAATATAACAAATAGTACCCAATGTTCAACTTTGACATTTAAGTAAAATGTACATATTATACATGCACGGATCATATCCTAAATAGATCAATGGACATAGATTAGTTGTATGGAGAAAGGAATAGCTTGTCTATGGAGAAATGAAACCGAAGTACTCAAATATTACTGGTTGACTTTATCATAAATTACAACATAAAAATAATATTTTTTATAATGTCTAAGGAATTTTTAAAGTGGATCATCAAAATTATTTTTAATTTATAAGAAAAGCTATGAATTTATTTTTAAAAATTGTAATAATTAAGAATAGTTTTGATAATTTATCTTAAAAATTCAAAAATATTGTAAAAGTCTTTTTTTCCCAATTACAATTAACTTTTTTTTTATTAGAACCGAGTAAAAGAAAAATTAAATAAATTTCAATTGGAACTGCAGTCTCTAAATTCTAACCTATACAAATCACGAGTATCATTTGTCTTAAATATAATCAAATACAAACTAGAAAATATCGATTTCATCATCCAAAAACCTTGTTACTCCAAGAACTTCCCAACTGAAGCTTCAATAATGACATGATCACATGTAATCATGAAACAACATGAGATTTGGTTGCAAAATGTTTCGTCCATTTTATTCCACAAAAAGAAAAAGAAGAAGAAGTTATTTATATAATTTTTTTTCAAGGAAACCATATATAAGAAACATTGTCATCAGATATAGAGGTGAGCATTATTTTAGGACCGTAAATCGAATCGAATAAGAAATTCGGTTTGATTTGGAAAAAAAAAAATGATTTGATTTTGGTTTTGAAAATATTAAAAAAAAAATATTCGGTTACGGTTTTGAATTTCGATCCAATACCAAATAAGACTTATGCATTTATGTAAATACGTTAAATTCTATATATATTTTGTGATTCAAAATGTATATATTTTGAAAACAACAACTATATGTATGTGTGTTTTAAGTCAAACTTTGATAATTTAACAACTAGTCTAATTTTGTGTACAATTTTGAAATACAACAAATGTGTGTATAAAAATTATAATTTTTAATATAATTTAACATCCATCCCAACTATGGACTGACATATGAAACAATAAAAATAGTTCAACCGAGCAAACCAACTAAACCGAATAAACCAAATCAATTATTCGGTTCGGTTTCAGTTTTGAATTTTTAGAATCTCGATTTATTCGATTTTAACTATTTTGATTCGGTTGGAACATAATAAATTAAATGTTCACCGCAAATCGGATACAACAGAGTTCAAGCGTATCTTTATTTTGGTAAACAACAAAAAAAAGCATAGAAACCACACAAAAAATACGGAGTTAAAACTTTTAACAATTACATCCTTCGAGAACAAAATAATAATATATGAATGTAGGATGATAAATTATGGTTTTTTATAAAGGCACTATCAAAATAACTTTTCGTAGCCCAAATTTTTTATATATTTTCCACTAAAAATTTTATTCAGGACTATTCAAAAAATTTATATAGGACTGTCAAAAAAATTTCAGTCCTTCTAATACGTTAGACTGTCAAAATTTTGACAGTCCTAAATAATGTATGCAGTTCAATGGACTGTCAAAATTTTGACAGTCTAACATATTGGAAGAATTGTCAAAATTTTAACAGTGCTAAATAATTTTTGGACTAATCCTCAGTAAAATTTTAAGTAAAAAAATTATAAAAAAATTTCGACCAGTTCCGATCCAGAGCCTAAATTATGTGAAATAAGAGAGCGCGAGCAAGTCCCTAGAACTTAGTGAATAACGAGGTCTTAGGGGGCTATTTGTGTAATGTCACGTCCTTAGTATGTAGACTATTCTCCAATGGAGGTCCAATGCTATCATCATCATGAGATAGATGGATGGATAAACATAACCAGACAGAGACATCCCAACAAGTGACGCAACGCAAGTTCCTTATCTTCAAAACGTAATTATTGAAATATTTTTTTATTCATTTTTCTTTTACTATTAATATATTTTAAATATATTAACGGCAGAGAAATAATTTTTTATATTTTTTTAAAAAAGGAACATTCGACGCGTGTAACCGGTGGATGTCAAGGTGTGTAAACGGGCGGACCGACCCGGCACCCGCCACAGGCCTGGTCCGATCAAACCCGGTCTGGGTCGGTCCGGACCCTGTCAACTGACCGGCCGCTCCAGCCCACTCCCCCAACGGTCCGGGCTGGGTCGAAGGATCTGATTGGCAAGTCCGGTCCGGTCCCACTCCCCCTCCCCCTCCCCCTCCCCCACGGGTCCGGGCTGGGTCGAAGGATCTTACTGGCAAGTCCGGTCCGGCCCGATCCATCCTCTGGTAGGGCCGTGTCCAATTCGGAAGGTTCCGTCGGACCGGCCCGGTTAAGGTCCGTTTTGATTTTTTTTTTTTTACGAAATAATAATTAAAAAATTATATATATATATATATATATATATATATATATATATATATATATATATATCAGAATATGAGCCACATATTCTTATATAAGTCATGCACATGTGGACCAATAGAAATGAATTCCTACATCCCATGTGTATTAGTACACTACATTCCTATTGGTCCACATATGCATTGACTATGTAAGAATATGCGCCTATAGCTCATAACCCTTTTTCCTATATATATATATATATATATATATATATATATATATATATATATATGTGTGTGTGTGTGTGTGTATTATTTTTTTGGAAATGGTAATTAAGTGGAAATGGTAATTAAGTATAAATTAATGGTAATTGAATATATATATATATATATATATATATATATATATATATATATATATATATATATATATATAACGGGCCGACCCGGTCCGGATCCAGACCGGTTCAGCCCGGTCCTACCCTGACCAGGTCATGGGTCCGGGCTGGATCGGATTATTTGTTGACCGGACCGGACCGGTCCGATCCGGTCCGCCGCTCTCTTCGGGTTGAGTCCGGACCGGATCCGGTCAAACCCCGTTGACCCGGGCCGCAGGTCGGCCCAGACCAACGCAATACACACCTTGAGGTGGATGTCAAAACTACTGGCAAATTCTACTGGACATTTTGGTGGAATAAGCCATTTGGATTTTTTTTAATTATTGTAATTAAGTCTTTTATATATATATATATTTGTATATAAGTCTACTTCTAATTTGACTATATCGATACAGGCTAACATATGTTTCGTACGGATCTCGAATCGTGACGCGATGAGAGCCATTAGATTTTCAACGTTGAACTACCTTCATAAGAATATTTTCAACGAGTTCTGCGACACTTTTCGAAACGTCACTCGTGGGATCCACGGATCCAGAAATTTATCGCATAACTCGTTGAAAATATCCTTATTAAGGTCGTTCGACGCTGCGAATCCAACAACCAGGTCTTATCATGATCCGATGTATGCACAAAAAGATGTGAACTAGTATCAAACTATCGATATGGTCAAAATGAAAATGAAAATAAATTTATACAAAAATTATGAAAATACAAAAGATTTGATTGCAAAAAATTCAAAAAAATTGTCGTGGATATATGACTTTTTTGGTGGAAATGTTTGCAGTTAAGTCTTTTATATTTTCAAGATTTGTAATTAAATCTATTTTCAATTTTTGTACAATAATGCGAGCTCATATCTTTCCGTTCATATCTCGGATTGCGAAGATATCATTGAATTCGAAGCGTCAAATTACACATGCGAGAGTATTTTTAGCAAATTTATACAGTATTAAGGTTGCTTCCGGATCCTAAGGGTGACTCCAAAAAATGGTGGGTAGAAATCATAAAAATAAAACAAAATAATTGCAAAAAAAAAATAAAAAATTATTCCGATAGAGAGACTAGTTGCGGATCACAAATTCGGTGAGTCAATTTCTGCTAGTTACACCGGTGGAAACTTTAATTATGATTTTCCTAAACTTATATTGTCCGCTGCTGATATATTTAAAATATATTACTGTCCTCATTTATAAGTATCATCTCCTTGCTAGAATTATGAGATCGTGGGGTCCGTTTATTATTAAGTCTGTGTGTTGCGTGTAAATTATTATTGTAGTATTTATCACTTTATTTATATCCATTCTAATATTTATTTTAATATAATTTGTGTTATTTAATGTATTAAAGTTACGGTAAAAATCTGTTTCTTATATCAAATAATGAAGAAAATTTCTATCGAGAGACAACTAAAGTTATCATAAGACTAAGGAGAATATCAAATAAATATTAAGGATCCGTTTGATTTACCGTAATGTAATCGTAATCGTAATAGAATTAGATTTGTAATGTAATAGAATTATAATTACATTATCAAATTTTGTTGAAACATTAATCAAATCATGCACTGTAATGTCAATTGCATTCATATATTTGGTCTACCATGTAATGTAATTGAGTTTTGAGTTAATAATGTTAAAAAAAAATACAACAAAAATAAAAAGGTAAAAAGTAAAAAATTTAAAAAAAATAGAAAACTAAAACAAAATAAAAGAATATTTTTATAAATAAATAAAAAAGTGGAAAATATTAGTTTTGCTCAGCTGCTAAAAAAAGACCAATAACAAAAAAAAAATGGAAAAAAACGATAAAAAGGACCAAAATCGAAAAAAGAACCAAAATCGAAAAAAGACAAAAAGGAAAATAATTATAAAAAATGAAAAAATGACTAAAAAGACCAAAAACGACAAAGTTCAAAAACGGAAAAAAATAAATAAAGGACAAAAAATGAAAAATAAGACAAAAAACGAAAGGATGATAAAAATGGCCAAAAATGAAAAAGACAAAAAACGTAAAATACGACCAAAAAAGGCTAAAAATGAAAAAAAAAAGTTAAAATGATCAAAAACGAAAAAACTATAAAAAGCGGCAAAGAATGTCAAAACAAACAAAAACGAGAAAAAAAATTTAAAAAAAAACAAAAATGAAAAAAACCCGACCAAGAACGAAAATTTGATAAAAAAAAATTACCAAAAATAGGAAAAAGTTCAAAAATGACAAATTTTTTTAAAAAAAATAAAAAGTTCAAAAATGAGAAAAAATCGACTAAAACAGTGTCACGTCCCAGTCCCAAAATACGTAGGATCAGGAATACGTAACATGCCAACTACGCATTCGACCAGACTCCGGTCCGACTCGAATACGTATAAGCTGTATTAAAATGGTCACTATCTATATAATCAAGTAAATATAAATATCTATGCCTCAATCCACAATGATCAGAATATACAAGAATGAGCTACATGTGCTAAAGTCGGCCGCTAGTAACACATAAGCTCGAATAGACTCGAGAAAGGAATATGAGTCTATAAAACTAGGCTATATCAGCAGATGAATAAACAATATGAATAATAAATATGACTCCGGAAGAAAAGATATAAGTACCTGACACCAATTCCTGTAAGACAAAGCAACACACATCAGTAACTCCAGGCAGGCTCCACAATGGTCTATGTTGCAAAACTGGCAAGGGAACAGGTCCTCAGAGGGACGTAACAAGGTACAAGAAATAGCATGCCAAAATAAATGCAGTATATAAAAATGTAACAATAGGACAGACTATGTAACCAGCTATGTGATATGAAAATGGGAGCATCACTAGTACTCAGGCTGAGACCACTACAAGCTCTATGTCGGGGAGCCGGTAGCAGTAATATCACGTAATGTGCCTAGCTCTGATGTAGAGTCTACGGCCTCACAATAATAAATATATATATAAAAATCAGTCTGTAGCCTGTATGTCTCTCCCCACCCAATGTAATTACACGTCTCATGTCCACGACGTCTCATATCCATAACACGCAAGATCATATCTAATGCAGCAAGTCATATGATAGCTATGTATATATATAAAGTCTATGTCACGAATCCTGTAGCCTATACAGAATCACCATGAATGACTCAGGAAGATTCTGTCACATGAATAGTGTCAAGTGTCCTATGGTATGACGTACTTGAGAATGCAAGCACAAAAATATATAGGGTCGCGATATCAATCTCTAGGTGACGTTACACAACTCCGCGTACGGTGTTGACACCCGAATATTATTCGGACGTTAAGTAATGTCACACGGTCCTAGGTTGAATATATATAACTCAGAATAGATCAAGAGAATAATATAAAATAATTTACTGCAAGTATGACAAGGTACACTTGCTTGAAACTCCAAGTTGATAATACAAAGAACCTGCTCTCGAATCCACGCTCGTGCGATCCCAAGAGCCTAAATATATAATATCATAAAATTAGTCACTATGACATGGTTCACTAAGCATGCACAAGAGTACAACTACTCTACGTCATTAATCATTAGACAATTATGGTCTAATTTAATCAAGGATACAACTTATACAATGCCATCAATTATTTAGAGTCTAAAATAATTAGGGGTTCTAACAAAGTAGGTTGGCTAAGGTCCACTAGTCAAGGACCAAGAAAGTGTGTAAATACCAAGCCTACTAGTCACATAACATCATCAATCCTCATAAACATGGTTATAACGAAGGTTCATGTAGGTACTAGGTGTTCTCACACTAGATTTCCATATACAACATATCATCAACCTTGGTATTCACTAAGTGTCAAACTATGTTAACCAACCTAGGGTTAGTTTTGTCTATTAAAACATGCACATGAGCATTAATAATAGGTCAAGTTAGGGTCATCACAAACAATCACATACTGTATTTCTCAAGTATATCCATTCATCCAACTATATACAACTCTCGTTCTACTACAAAATATCAAGTATACATAGACAAGTCAAATCTGAATTTATAATAAGATCATGTCATATACCTCATTTCTTTCTTGTATTTGTCATGAAACATGTGTGCAAGCACTACTATAACTAGTGAACAATCTTAGTATGACATCTTCTACATTCCAACATAGTGTTTATAAACAATAAAACTAGCTATCACAAAACCTAGGCAAAATGCACTACTAGTTGCACAATATTTAATCATGTCTCAACCATGCATTTATTTATATATAACACCTAATTTTTTTTTATATTCTGAAATTTAGTGACAATTAGATTAAAAATTATATTTTGCAAGTGGTTGCTTGGGTTTTAGATCATGGCAAAGTGAATAGGACCACGAGTGCATAAATAACATTCAAGTCTAGACATGAAAAGTAATAAATGTTCTTGGTATAATATCATAAAAATATGAATACAAAGTTAGTGAAATTTAATAGAGATATGAAGTACATGTAGAAAGGGTTAAGTAGGAGGAATTGGAGCTCTTACCAAAGTGAAATGGGAAGGCAAAAGAGGGTTGTGCACTGCTTGCACAAATCTGTCCAGATTTGGACACTTCGTCTCGTAGCTACTATCCGAGGCTTCAAAATATTTCTCCAAGTACTTTGCGGATTAGAGAGATTAGGAGAGAGATAGAGGATGAAGATAGGGTGATTGTTGAAGGGGTTTTAGTGCTGGAAGTGGTGGCAACAAGGTGTTGAAGTGGTGCTATTGCTGGCGGGTTCAGTAGGGTGTCTTCATTTTGTAAGGGGTGTTTGGGGGAGTTGTAGGATGATTTAGGTGCTTAGTTATAAATGAAACTTGTTAAGAAGAGGTAGGAGAATGATATTTGGGTGTTGTAGTGGTTGTTTGGAGGCTATGGAGGTAGTGGAGTGGCCTGAGAAGAGGATGCACTGAATTCGGATTCAGCCTGGACAGGGCTATTTTGAGAAACTTTAGAATGAATTTTGATGGAAGGTTTGTGAAGAGAAAGTGATAAGGACAGGGAGAGGAAGAGGCATATAAAATTTGAGAGAAAGATACTTACTGTGGAGGGATATAGGGCCGGATTGGTGGGGGTATTGCTAAATTAAGATTCAGCCTGGGTAGGGTTGGATGGATGGAGGTGTGGAGGGAGATAGAGAAGGAATTTGGAGATGGTTTGTGAAGAGAAAATGTGAGGAAGAGAGTTAGGAAGAAGTTTTCTTCAGGTGGTTCTAATGGGGGAGGTGAATAGAGGGGGGTTATGGACAGCCTAGTGGGGAGGGGAAGGGTTTGGAGTTACCAATGGGGTAAGGAAAGGTCACAAGTTATAACCCATTTCCTTTCACAATCCACCATAATGATTTAATAAATCTATGGCTGTCCAAAACTGAATTGGTGTTTAATATGGATGGTCAAACCTAGCTTAGTCAACCTAGGTTAAGTCCAACTACTTCTAGTTGGGTCAGGTTCGGGTCGTTGCGGTTTAGTTTGACTAGGTTGGTCCGATTCACTAGAAAATTGGTCATTTGTGACTATTGAGGGTAGGTAGCACATAGAGGTTCAATAGAGTGGGATACATGTATCATGTATGTCTTAGACCTAGTATAGATCATGATCATGCATTAGGTCAAAAGAATTGGTCGAAATTGGATCTCCAATTTAAATTGGAATGGTCAACGGTTGCACTATAGGTGCTAGAAATTAAGTTTTTGACCCGAATATTTTACATTAAAAATAGAGCACAAGAAGATATGTTTGAGTGAGATATGATAATCATAAATTAAGGTGGACTCGTCTAGATCATGCATATAAAATTTGTTTGGAGATAATGGCTAATGTTGTGCTCCTAAAAATTAAAGTTACGAAAACTATTTTTAAAGGATACTTTTGTTTACTTAATCCAAATTAATAATAAAAATAATAATTTTAAATATTATATTAAATAAAAATAGCTAAATCTCTAGGTGAGGGGGTTTACAAACAGAAAAACGAAAAAAAATCAAAAAGACAAAAAAACGACAAAAAGACAAAAAAAATGATAAAAAACGACAAAGTAGACAAAACCATAAAAAATGATAAAAAAAGAAAAAGAAAGCAAAAATAACAACAAACATACAAAAACGACAAAAAAGAAAAAAAATGAGCAAAAACGAATTTTTAAAAAAAAAATAATAAAAACGAAAAAAGAGAAAAAAGACCAACATTTTTTTAAAATGAGTAAAAACGACAAAAATACACGAAAACGAAAAAATAATAAAAATTGACAAAAGACGATAAAAAAATGTAAAAAATGATAAAAAGGGAACAACAGAGAAAAAAAAAATCAAAAAACGACAAAAAAATGACAAAGAAAACGAAAAAAGACCAAAAACGATAAAAAGAAACAAAAAACGACAAAAAGATAAAAAATGATAAAAAAGATCAAAAACGATCAAATTTTTTTACAAAAAACGAGCAAAACAGAAAAAATCGAAAAAGTGCAAAAGCGACAAAAATGAACAAAAACGACAAAAAATGCTTTAAAAAAATGCTAAAAATGACAAAAAAATAGCAAAAAGGACCAAAAAAAGATAAAAATGGACAAAAAACAAAAAAAAGATAAAAACGATATCAATATTCAAAAACGATAAAAAAGACAAAAATTTTTGAAAAAAACGATACAAACGACAAAAAATGTCAAAAAAGAGCAAAAAGACCAAAATCGACAAAAAAATGTGCAAAAAACATCAAAAACGAAAAAAATGAACAAAAACAAAAAAGAACAAAAACGACAAAAAAAACTAGCTAAAAAAATTACCGCATATCAAACATCTCCTTAAGTTGTAATATAATCGCGATTACATATGTTTTATGACGTAATTGGTTTTAGAAGAAACTGATGTAATGTAATCAAACTTGTAATCGCGATTGCATTACATCTAATTTTTTATTGTCCAACCAAATATCCGAATTAAAATTATAACGTAATCGCCATTACGATTACATTACGATAAACTAAACGGGCCTCTAAGCTTCAGTGGGCATATTTAAAAATCTAATAGATTAAGGACCATAAAATATTATTCACTTGGGATCCATTTTCTCACTACCACATTACCACATTGTTGAAGGTTTCAAGCTCTCTAGTCATATATATATATTATTCACTTGGAATTATTTTAACCCATATAATGCTCGTCTAAGTTTAATTGAACACATGCCCTTTGACTTAGTCTCTGACATTGTAAATCCTTCTGGAATTTTCATATAGATGTCAGTATCTAAGTTTTCCTACAAATATGCAATTACAACATCCATAAATCACATATCAAGATTTTTATACCTAAAAGTAATAACATCTATAATTAGAGAATATGTCTCCACATAGTCAATTTCAGGTATTTGAGAGAAACCTTGTGCTATAAGTCAGACTTTATATCTTTCAACTTTGTTTCTCTTATTTCGTTTTCTCACGAACAACCATTTAAAACTAACAAGGTTTATGCCCTTTGATGTTTCCACTATAGGTCCAAACATACCACATTTTTCTAAAGATTTTAATTCTGCTTGAATAACATCTTTTCACATTGGTCAATATTTTCTCTGTCGACATTCATTTATACTACGTGGTTCATTTTCACAATCATCATTGTCCTTTGATATTTCAGTAGCTACTACATAGCTAAATATGTCATCGATGACAAGTGCTTTCATGTTCCACAATTCACCTGAACATGTATGGAATATCAAAATCTCTTTATTTTCAGGTACCAGTGTCACTCTAGAGACATCCATAGGCATTTCAGTGAATTTGGAAACGTGCACATCATCACTATTTATTTTCGGAGCTCCAGTCACTATAGGGCTTTTATCAGGACAAGATGTTTCATTATCTCTCCTCTTTCTAGGAGCACTATCCTTGGAACCTATAGGCCTACCACGCTTTTGACGTGTAGTAGATTCATTTGCCGTCTTATTTGGATTTTATCCAACTGGAACAGTGATTTTGGCTGGCACATTCATAGCTAGCACATGTGATCTAGTTACCTTTGCATCATCATTAAATACATCAGGTAACTGATTTGTAAATTCTTGCAAATGTATCATTCTCATTGTCTCATAATCACATTGTAGAGTTCTTGTATCTTGATGAGATAGAGTAGGCGTATTTCATGTCAATTCACGTCGTTCATTAGCAATGAGTTGTTCTATATGAATAATTTGTTGCTTTCTTGTCCCTAACGGCAAAAAAATTCTCTCATCAAATTGGTAATCATCAAATCTTGCAGTGACGACATCAACAGTCATTGGTTCCAAATACCTTATTATGGAAGAAGACTCAAAACCAATGTATATTCTCAAACGTTGTTGGGGACCCATCTTTGTTCTTTTGGCAGGTAGAATTATGACATATACTACACATCCAAACTTTCTCAAATATGAAATGTTAGGTTATTTACCACTAACAAGTTGTATAGGTGAAAAAATATGGTAGACATTGGGTCTAAATTTAACTAGAGATGCATCATGTAAAATAGCATATCCCCAAGCCTCAATTGGCAAACTAGATTGCATTAGTAGAGGTTTAGTTATAAGCTGGAGATTTTTAATAAATTACCCAACTAACCCATTTTGTGTGTGCACATGGAGAACATGATGCTCCATCTCAATTCCTAATGATGTACAATAATCATCAAAAACTTTTGAGGTAAATTTTGCGGTATTATCAAGTCTAATTGATTTAATCATGTTATCAGAAAACCGAGATCTAAGTTTAATAATTTGGGCCAAAAGACGAGAAAATATAAGATTTCTAGTAGGCAATAGACAAACATGTGACCACCTAGTAGATGCATCTATGAGTACCATGAAATATCGAAAGGGGCCACTAGCAGGGTAAATATGACCACAAATATCTTCTTGTATTCTTTGCAAGAAAGTAGGTGACTCATTCTTAAATTTTAGAAAAGATTGTCTAGTTATAATTTTTTCTTGTGAACAAGGAACACATAGGCGATTCTTCGGTAAGCCAAGATCGTGATTTTCCAATAAAAGTCCATAAGAATTGTCAATGATCCGCTTAAACATAGTTTGTCTCGGATGACCTAAACGGTCATGCCAAATGGTACATTAGACATAATTATTTTCTTTATATTTTGCCACATTCATATAAGATTCAATTATACAAATGGTGTTGTAATACAAACACACCGAAAGACAAGAGAATTCTTCTAATATGAGCTTTTTGCTCCCAATATTAGATGTAATACATAATGTCTCATTTTTGTTATCATTTCGAGTCTCAATATGGTACCTATTTCTACGTATATCCTTGAAACTTAGCAAATTATTTTTGGAACTACTTGAATATAACACATTCTTTAAATTAATTTGAGTACCGTTAGGTAACATGATGTGTGCTATTCCAAAGCTCTCAATTAGATGGACTGGCCCAGCTATTGTTGACACTTTATGCATGTTAAATACAAAGTTTGAGAAAAACTTTTGATTCTTTAAAATCGTATGTGTTGTAGAACTATCTACCAAATATATATATGTTTGCCATTGATTCAAAGTTGAAATAAACTGTGTGTTTAACAAACAAAAGAGTACAAAGAAATCATATATAGAAAATTTAAGTACAATTATTTTTTATTATGGGGAGTGTGACGATGGAGATCGAGTACTGTAGTGACTCCTTTACTTCGTTGACGGTCCGACGAGGGAATGATAATGCTTTCTTCTGTTCTCTCTCTTGTGCCTCTCCTTTTTTGTAGGCATACCACTCCATTATTTATAGCCATCGTATTGACGGGCTAAATATGTCGCATATGTGCCTCTATTTGGTGGCCTCATGTGGCTCCTTCAACAGAATACGGTTGCAACTGTGGCCGCATACCACGGGCATGCTGCCACGTGGTCTCGGTTAGGATATGCTATTGATCTAGGGTTTTTTAACACATTGTGTGCGTGACTTGATCACCTGGACACGTGGTTAGCACTGATTGTGTGAATATCTTCTCGGTTGTAACGAAAATATCCTGCAAGTTAAGGGTCGCATAGCGTCATGGACGCATACATGCTCTCGACCGGCCTGAGTCTGGTGGATACTTTGGCCGCATGAGGACGAGGACACATAGAGTTGTGGTCGCATGCGTGCTCTCATCCGGCCTGGGTCTGATGGATACTTTGGTCGCATGATGACGAGGATGCATAGAGTCATGGCGGCATGCGTGCTCTCGTCCGACCTGGGTCCGATGGACACTTTGTCCACATGATGATGAAGACGCATAGAGGTGTGGAGTGAATACGTTGCACTACATGCCTGACAAAGTTATTAATGTGCTGGCATAATTTTTTGTCTTCTTGTATGGCGCTGCCTCTTTCATGATTCACGAAGCGATCAGGGCAATAAGTGCCAGGTCAGAACTTTATGTCAGGCATTGAATGTTGTGTCAGGGGATCATATGCGGCCCCCAACTCTGTAGATGTTTGAGCCGCATAGATGACTCTTGCAGACTATGCGGCTTAGCTTCAATTCGAGGGTGCATGGCTTCTGTGCGGCCTACTTGCATGGCTTCAGATTTTTCATGTTTCTACAAAACCTCCTTCAAAGTTTACAAACTGATAAGTTTAAAATACTTTGAACAAGAAGCATAGATGAGTGACTTGGGCCGCATATGTGACGTGCCATATATACAAGTTTGCTAGGCTATCAGATCTCTAATAAATGAGGAGATTTGTCTCGATCTTCTAGGAGATCTCTTGGCGGTTTTTGATAGATAAAGACGAAGAAAAGTCAACAATTTTCATGTAGATAGAGGTGGTTCAGAACTCGAGGTGTCAGTTTTGACTAAGGATAAATATTGACCGCAAAAATTGAGGCGTCAGATTCATCCTCATAACCGTCCGATTCATTACCTCGATCTCTTCATGCAGTTTTGGAGCCTACAAATAGGCTGCCCAGGGAGGAGAGAGAACTTTTTTTCTCTACTTCTCCTTCCTTTGTAATGTGGAAGGCTGTTGTTCTTCTCGCGGAGGAGTTCGTCAAAGGCGAACTTGGTCCGTGGTCCCCTGTAAACCCCCTTGACCAAATTTAGGTTTACTTAGCTTAGATAAAGAGACTAGGTTTAATTTGGAGACAATTAGAATTAGATTACAGTATTTTAGAATTTTGTACAACATTATATCTCCTAGTGCACCCTACCGTTGCTTCGATAATTGGAGCACCTCTCTAGCCATTGCTTTCCTATAAATTTCATAACCTTGTCCTAGACGTGCCAGCCTTCCATTCTGACCTCGGTGTAACTTATAATTATGCTTTCTTGTGCTACATTTTAGTCGCACAACATTAGTCACAGACGTTATTAATTAATTCTAAATAAAATATGACTTTGTACCCTTGTACGTTCCAATCGAAATTGGAGACACAATTTTGACCGTTTTGTGCAACCCAAAATTTTGATAATATTCTACACAGAATCCTCTACGTCTATGACACTTGTGTCCCACCTAATTTTAATCCCATGTACTTCTAATTAATTCCAGAATACCTTGCACGATAATTTAATTAATTAAAATCCAATTTCCATCTTTGTGCAATTTCCCTAATTGTTGGGCATTTTTATGCAAAAATGCATTGAGTTGTCCACACCATTGGACAATGCATGAAGAAAACCCGATTTTCCCTTCACGTGAATTTTTCCAATAATTTTTCGAAATGTGCAACGCGCAACATCGCCCCCTTTATGTTAAACCAATCCTTGTATTTAAACAATGCAATTATGGCCCCCAAACATCCTCATGTGAGCCCAAGGCCCAACCCCAAGAGGTGTTGACTAAGCCCAATCCCTTTAGGTCAACCCTCAACCCCCTTCACATGTATAAATATATATTTTTTCTAATGTTTTCACCTAAACATCAAACCCACCCCTAAAATAACCTAGCCTAATACTATTCATCCATCTTCAACCGAGCATCACTCTTTCCCCCTTTTCCCGACCGGACAGCAACCCTACCACCTCTGGCCGCAACCACCGCAGCACTTGGCCGCCACCCTTCCCCAGTCGACGCCGAGCCTTCCCCTATCCGCCGGACCGCCTCCCCCAGCCACCTGCATAGACCGCTAGCACCCCCATCCACCATCGTCACCATCTCCTTCACCATTATCAATACCCTCCCCAACCCGACCACCCTGCCACCTCCCTCAGCCCGTCACCACCACCACCAGCATCGTCCCCATCACCGTCACTACCACCAGGACCACCGCCACTACCACCACGACCGCCACCCTCCTCCTCCTTTCTGTTCGTCACACCCGCACCAACACCACCAGCGTCAACTCCATCCTTACCCGACCCGACTGCCCCCAGCCGCCTCCAGCACCGCCAACCACCACCACCAGACTCGCCAGCCGACCACCGTCTTCCCCACGACCCTGACCACCGTCCCCCACTGCCAAGCCGCCGCTGCCAAGGCGGCTGCTGCCGCTGTTGCAACTGCTGCTGTGACTACTGCTACCGTTGTTCCTGTGCACCCCCGCCGGAGCTCCGCCCCCCCTCGCCGGCGACGACCGTACAACGAAAACGTATCCCCCTGGACACGACACAGCAAGGTATAAATATATATAATATATATTTAGATATAGTGTATAAATTGTGTATTTATGTATATATATAGTATATATTTATATATAGTGTGTATAATTATATATAATGTATATATAATATATAGTTTATGTATATTGTGTATATTTATATATGTATTATTTTATTTATATAATGTATTTATATTATGTATTAATGTATTATTGTATATAATATCTAATGTATATATGTATTTATATAATGTATTTATATACCATATCTAATGTATTATATTATTATGTACATATATATATGTTATTTAATTGCATATACATAATGTACATTTGTATATATGTATATTTGTATATATATGTATATTTGTATATATATGTATATATGTATCATATAATGTATATATAACTATAAGTATTATAATTGTGTTTATATACATATATATATTTAAATGGATACTTTATGTAAATACGTATTTACGTATATATAATGTATAGATGTTGTTATTTATATATATATATATATATATATATATATATATATATATATATATATATATATATATATATATATATATATATATATATATATGTATATATATATGTATATATATATATAATGTATAATGTATTATTACTATATATATATATGTGAATTATGTATATATATATGTATATATGTCATGTATTGTATTAGCTATATATGTATTATGAATATTATGCATATAGGTATATAAATGTTATACTATATATGTATATATTTATGGTTGTTTATGTATATATATATGTATAATGGATATATATAAATATGTCTAAATGCATAATTGTATATATATGTATATATGTTATTAAATTATTTAATGTATATATATGTATATGTGTTATGTATGTATACATGTACTATATTAGCATAAGTAATTAAGCATAGTATAATGTAGTGATTTATAATTATGGTTATCTGTTCGTAGGCATCCGAGACGGTGCTACCTTGACTGCTGGTTCCGGAGCATTTCTTGCGCACACCAGAGTTTCAGGCAAGTATACCTTTCCTTGTTGTACTGTTTAAATTCTGTATTATTAGCTGCATGTTTATTATTTTGAATTGTGCGCGTCCGAGAGAGACTCGGGTGCAGTCAACGAAGGCGTTGACGTTAGGACTTGTGTCCGACCTAGAGTCTAGTAGATCCACCTAAAGTTGTGGAGTTATCGGTATGACTCCCCAGGCCTTGACACGTATCATTACACGTTACAGAGTGAGTTCATGTAGGGACGCGTGCCTCATGACTGACTGGCCATCGGTATGAGCAGTACTTGTGACGGTATTTAGCTTAGTTATTTATTTCTTTAGAGACTTGCATTATAGTAGGAGATGTTCACGTCGTGTTCGCGACTTATACATTGACATTGGGCGGGGAAGACAATTAGTAGGCGTATGGGACAGACAATTTGGTTGCCGTAGTTTCAGAGTAAACTGCGGGACCGTGAGCCTCAGTGTTGCCCGGGTATGGGATCAGTGTTGCCCGGTTATGGGAGTATATGCTTGTCGATACATCCAGTAGAGGTTACTAGCTGCGCGCTATCATGATCGATCAGCATATACATCTGGCATCCAGTTTATAGCTAATGCCAGATATATAGCCTCTGGCTCGACGCTACGCTTTATACTTTGCACCTACTCATACGTACCAAGGTTGTCTTCAAAGTGCATTTCACTTAGCTGGTTAGATCACCCTCGTGTTTTTACAGTATTTACTTTATGGCATGCTTCTATGTATCTTGTTATGTCCCTCTGAGGACCTGGCCCTTTCCAGATTTGGATGAGGAATATTATCCTACAGTATACGGACCCGGACAGGAGATGAGGTACCCGACCGCGGAGGAGCTAGAGGTATTACCGTCAGAGTTTCCGTGATCAGTTGGTAGGCCTTCTGCCTAGGATTAGGAGCATCATTATCTAGTTAGCCGATGCCCTAGTCATTACTCTTTTTATCTGTCATTCAATATTTTTATTTTGTCATAGTAGTGGGTTTGTTCCCACCAGACATCTTGAGTTGTACTTGATATTTCAGACTAATATTTATTTCCTGTATTTATTTTTGTACTTCTTGGTTATATTGTGGATGAGATTAGATTACCTACTTGATGTTGATATTGGACTTGTTAGTTATTTAGGACAGCGTAGAACTCTTCGTCTGGATCCATTAAATTGGGATGTCCACGAAGATGTGTCAGCTGGCTATTGCCACATGGCCTGGTCCCGTGTATTTTGGGACTGGGGCGTGACATGGTTTTAGTGGTGGCCCTTGCAGGTCAAACTTTATCGATTGTGGTATGGTAACATGCCCAGCGAGCCTGCAATAGGATAGAAATTAATAGATCTCATCCACTTTGATTACTGCCTTTGAACCTCCTTCGCATTTGGTTAATTGAATATCTGCATCCCGTTTGTTATTCTCGTACTCTTTTAACGAAGTTATATTTCTTGCAGCAAGATAAACTTGTGCAATGGACGAGGAGCACCCAGTGCCGTGGTACCAGACGATACCTCCCAGAGAGAGGAGATATCTCAGGGACTACCTGGAGAACAACACCACTACAGGCCCCGCTGATACATTGGCACGAAGATTCTCAGGGCGATCCTACACAGCAGCACGAGGGACAGACTTCCTAGACGATCCCCACGCAGCATTTCGAGGGCCAGACTTCGGGGGCTACTCCGATGCCACAAACCGAGAGGCCGACATCCGAGGAGACACCTACCACACAGCCAGAGGTTCCATTACCACCACCTCCATCTTATCCACCCCAGATGCCACAATCAGATGGACAACCACAGTTGCTTCAGTTCTTCCAGACCATGATGCAGGCGCAGTAGCATCAGACCGAGACGTTGAGGCAGAGTTTGATGGCAGTACTAGAGAGGACACCTGTCACAGCACCCATACCAGCACCTCCACCAGCTCAGACAGGTGGTACTGTAAGATGGTTTCGACAGATGGGACCGGATACTTTCTCAGGCAACGAGACTGTAGAGGAGATCTCTGACTGGGTCGCCAACACGGAGATGCTACTAGAGGCTTCACAACTGGATCCAGACCTTTGGATGACCGCAGTGAGGGCCCAACTAAAAGGCAACGCCCATCACTGGTAGAATTATATTGAGCGCGGTGTAGATAAGAACCAGACTTAGGAATAGTTCTTAGAATACTTCAACGCGAAGTATTTTCCAGCTACAGTCAGGAATGTCCTGTACTCCCATTTCTTACATCTAGAACAAGAGAATATGACTGTAGACACATATGACGCAGAATTTAGCTTACTTAGTAGATTTGGTGCCGTCTTGATACCTAACGATCTAGAGAAGGCCCAAAGATTCCATCACGGCCTTACTTTCGAGCTACAGAGGTACACCACCACACATGCGAGGATTTCTTATGAATAAGTTCTTTCAGAGGCAAGGATCCATGAGGTCATTAGCAGAGGATCGAGACGTTCCAGCATGACCGCGCCAGCCAGAGCTCAGCCGGGAGCAGGAGGACCGATCCGTCATCCAGGAGTGCAGGCGCAACAGCAGATTGTGCCGTATCAGCAGAGAGAGCTACCGACATGTCACTTTTGTAGAAAGAAGGGACATGTTCAGAAAGATTACAGAAGAAGATTTGGACTGTGTTTGAGGTGCGGATCAAACCAACATCAAGCTCAGGAGTGTTCCCAGTATGTCGATAGAGCCCAGCAGATAGTACAAAGACCAGCTCCACCAGTCCTAGGTATGTCCGTAATATTGCTTGATGATTTATAGCTTATTATGTGTTATTTTTATTTCGAGGACAAAATTCTTATAAGTTGGGTAGATTGTAAATCCCCTTGACCAAATTTAGGTTTACTTAGCTTAGATAAAGAGACTAGGTTTAATTTGGAGATAATTAGAATTAGATTACAGTATTTTAGAATTTTGTACAACATTATATCTCCTAGTGCACCTTACCGTTGCTTCGATAATCGGAGCAACTCTCTAGCCATTGCCTTCCTACAAATTTCACAACCTTGTCCTAGACATGCCAGCCTACCATTCTGACCTCGGTGTAACTTATAATTATGCTTTCTTGTGCTACATTTTAGTCGCACAATATTCGTCGCAGACGTTATTAATTATTTCTAAATAAAATACGACTTTGTACCATTGTGCATTCCAATCGAAATTGGAGACACAATCTTGACCGTTTTGTGCAACCCAAAATTTTAATAATATTCTACATAGAATCCTCTACGTCCATGACACTTGTGTCCCACCTAATTTTAATTCCATGTACTTCTAATTAATTCTAGAACACCTTACGCGATAATTTAATTAATTAAAACCTAATTTCCATCTTTGTGTAATTTCCCTAATTGTTGGGCATTTTTATGCAAAAATGTATTGAGGTGTCCACACCATTGGACAATACATGAAGAAAACCCAATTTTCCCTTCACGTGAATTTTTTCCATAATTTTTCGGAATGTGCAATGCACAAAATCACCCCTTTATGTTAAACCAATCCTTGCATTTAAACAATGCAATTATGGCCCCCAAACATCCTCATGTGAGCCCAAGGCCCAACCCCAAGAGGTGTTGACTAAGCCCAATCCCTTTAGGTCAACCCTCAACCCCCTTCACATGTATAAATATATATTTTTCCTAATGTTTTCACCTAAACATCAAACCCACCCCTAAAATAACCTAGCCTAATACTATTCATCCATCTTCAACCGAGCATCACCCTTTCCCCCTTTTCCCGACCGGACAGCAACCCCACCACCTCTGGCAGCCACCACCACAGCACCTGGCCGCCACCCTTCCCCAGTCAACGTCGGGCCTTCCCCTAGCTGCGGGACCGCCTCCCCCAGCCGCATGCACAGACCGCTAGCACCCCCATCCACCATCGTCACCATCTCCTTTACCATCATCAACACCCTCCCTAACCCGATCAACCCGACCACCCTGCCACCTCCCTCAGCCTGTCACCACCGCCACCAGCATCGTCCCCATCACCGTTACTACCACCTGGACCACCGCCACTACCACCACGACCGCCACCCTCCTCCTCCTTTTCGTTCGTTACACCCACACCAACACCACCAGCGCCAACTCCATCCTTACCCGACTGCCCCCAGCCGCCTCTAGCACCGCCAACCACCACCACCAGACTCGCCAGCCGACCACCGTCTTCCCCACGACCCTGACCACCGTCCCCCACCGCCAAGCCGCCGCTGCTGTAACTGCTGCTGTGACTACTGCTGCTGCCGTTGTTCCTGTGCACCCCCGCCGAAGCTCCGCCCTCCCTCGTCGGCGACGACCGTACGACGGACACGCACCCCCCCGGACACGACACAACAAGGTATGAATATATATAATATATATTTAGATATAGTGTATAAATTGTGTATTTATGTATATATATAGTATATATTTATATATTGTGTGTATAATTATGTATAATGTATATATAATATATAGTTTATGTATAATGTGTATATTTATATATGTATTATTTTATTTATATAATGTATTAATGTATTATTGTATATAATATCTAATGTATATATGTAATTATATATGTATTGTTGTATTTATATAATGTATTTATGTACCATATCTAATGTATTATATTATTATGTACATATATATATATATATATATATATATATATATATATATATATATATATATATATATATATATATATATATATATATATATATATATATATATATATATATGTTATTTAATTGCATATACATAATGTACATTTGTATATATGTATATATATGTATATATGTATCATATAATGTATATATTACTATAAGTATTATAATTGTGTTTATATACATATATATATTTAAATGGATACTTTATGTAAACACGTATTTACGTATATATAATGTATAGATGTTGTTAAAAATATGTATATATATATATATGTATATATAATGTATAATGTATTATTACTATATGTATTATGTATATTATGCATATAGGTATATAAATGTTATACTATATATGTATATATTTATGGTTGTTTATGTATATATATATATATATGTATAATGGATATATATAAATATGTCTAAATGCATAATTGTATATATATGTCAACGAAGGCGTCCGAGAGAGACTCGGGTGCAGTCAACGAAGGCGTTGACGTTAGGACTTGTGTCCGACCTAGAGTCTAGTAGACCCACCTAAAGTTGTGGAGTTATCAGTATGACTCCCCAGGCCTTGACACGTATCATTACACGTCACAGAGTGAGTTCATGTAGGGACGCGTGTCTCATAACTGTCGGTATGAGCAGTATGTGTGACGATATTTAGCTTAGTTGTTTATTTCTTTAGAGACTTGCATTATAGTAGGAGATGTTCACGTCGTGTTCGCGACTTGTACATTGACATTGGGCGGAGAAGACAATTAGTAGGCGTTTGGGACAGACAATTTGGTTACTGTAGTTTCAGAGTAAACTGCGGGGCCGTGAGCCTCAGTGTTGCCCGGGTATGGGATCAGTGTTGCCCAGTTATGGGAGTATATGCTTGTCGATACATCCGACAGAGGTTACTAGCTGCGCGCTATCATGATCGATGATGTAGTCAGCATATACATCTGGCATCCAGTTTACAGCTAATGCCAGATACATAACCTTTGGCTCGACGCTACGCTTTATACTTTGTACCTACCCATACGTACCAAGGTTGTCTTCAAAGTGCATTTCACTTAGCTGGTTAGATCACCCTCGAGTTTTTACAGTATTTACTTTATGGCATGCTTCTATGTATCTTGTTATGTCCCTCTGAGGACCTGCCCCTTTCCAGATTTAGACGAGGAATATTATCCTACAGTATACGGACCCAGACAGGAGACGAGGTACGCGACCGCGGAGGAGCTAGAGGTGTTACCGTCAGAGTTTTTATGATCAGTTGGTAGGCCTCTTGCCTAGGATTGGGAGCATCATTATCTAGTCAGCCGATGCCCTAGTCATTACTCTTTTTATCTGTCATTCAGTATTTTTATTTTGCCATAGTAGTGGGTTTGTTCCCACCAGACATCTTGAGTTGTACTTGATATTTTAGACTGATGTTTATTTTCAATATTTATTTTTGTACTTCTTGGTTATATTGTGGATGAGATTAGATTACCTGCTTGATGTTGATATTGGACTTGTTAGTTATTTAGGACAGCGTAGCACTCTTCGTCTGGATCCATTAAATTGGGATGTCCACGAAGACGTGTTAGCTGGCTATTACCACGTGGCCTGGTCCCATGTATTTTGGGACTAGGGAACCTTGGTTAGGCCATTATGAAGCTCATTCTAGGATTTAGAACAATGGTTAGGCCATTATGAATTTTTTGGAAATTTTCTGTAATTATTAATAGATAAAATCTATTTTCCTAATACTTCTAAGAATTTATATTGGAAAATTAGAGGCCAAATTTGACCCCAAATATTTTTTAGGGTTTAATATCCTATTTTACATTTTCTAGAAATTTTCCATAATTTTTTGGATATTGTAATATTTATTTCAAGTTATTTTAATTAAAATAATTAATTAAATAAGTTTATATCAATAAAAACTAAAAAGAATACACTTTGCCCAGTCAATAGCCAACCGGGCCCGTATGTTAGCATCGCGACCCAAATTGTGGGGCCCAGCAGTCAGTGACCGCCCATGTGGGGGCGTTTGCATCCGGGTCAACGAGCCGGACTCATAGTCCGAGTCAGACTCGGACTAGCGGCTGAGCCGAGCCGCTGTGTTAGTGGCCGTCCGATCTAGGCGGAGAGGGGGGGAGCAAATTTGTGCCACATGGCAGATCTCCAACCGCGTAGGCTTCATCGGCTATATACATATATATAAGTATATGTTAGGGTTAGTTATTATTCTGTCGACTTTATTAGAGAGAGAGAGAGCGAGAGAGACTTTGAAGGGGATCTCATCTAGGGATCTTCAACTTCTAGAAGATATTACTCCTAGCTCCGAACTCAAAACGTATTCTCGTTTTCTGCATTTGAACCATCTCGAGATTAGCTTCCTGAATATCTAATTTTTTCAGTAATTATATATTAAAAAATTGGTATAATTTATGGAGTGCCAGTTGTCCAAAATCTGAGACGTTTTGGTATTTTCGAGATTTTGGAAGATTTTGAACTTGGAATTATGAACTGCTAAAAGTTTTAGAAAGCTGACATGATGAAATTCCATAATTATTTGTCCAGAATTTAACGTACAATTTTAATCTACTATAAAATTCGTGCAACCTAAATGTAGTTAGGGAGCCGACGAATCTGCCATCTGAGCGCCATATTGGCCATAACTTTTTACCAACTTGTGAGTTTGTGAAATCGTCGATTCCAGCGTTCAATTAGCTCTGAAATCTACAAAAATCTACATAAAAATCTAGATTTTAAGTTGATTGACTTTTAGTCAACAAAATGTCTAGATTTGCGTGTCACGAATCGCAAATTGATAGATAATTGGATTCTTTGGACAAAAATGAGATTTACTCTAAAATTCAGAATAGTAGTATTAAAATAAGATATTAGAATAATTAATTCAGAATTAAATAAATTATCTTTCGACGTGGTAATTTGTACTACATAGGCGATTTGGACTCCGATTTAGGACCTGATTGTAACACAACTAAGGACTACATGAGAGTACATTTCCGTGATTACTTTCAGTACTCGATAGTCTCTATAATGCATGCTTAGTATCTGACCTGAAACCTTTCACTGAATACGGCCTAGTGGACGGGTACTGTTAGTGAAATCATCTGTGCTGCCCACCAGTCTCGGGCCAAATCTAACAACTGTAACCGAACCACCGAGACTTGCTCTCTAGCTAAAATTCTGGCTGCCTCTAGAATAGCCTCAGTGTCCTGAAGCCCAGTTTTCGATGCAATAACATCCTCGATGCCATAGAAATACGAGGGTTGGAGTCTCTTGGAGTTGCTTGTCGAGTTGTTGGCACGATGTCCGCCTCTTTCCAAAGCCCCTTGTACTGACTAAATGAGTACATCCTCTCAATGTCCTTGAGATGACAATAATTTCTAAAGGATACCAATAAGCACACTGTTGTCCCCTCCTGCATCAGGTACTGGTTGCACATGAGGTACTGGCTGGATTTGAGGTTCGTCATCTTAAGCTGTTTTGGACCCGGCCTCGGAATACTAAGGCTGAACCTCAAGGGTTTGCTAGGCATCGGGATGTTGTCCTGCTACTGGAGGAACTCGGACTGGATGATCAGAGGGACCAATAATAATGTCCCTGAAAGATAAAGGACACATGGATCAACAAAGGGACGAACATGATTGATCGAGGATCAAAGCAGATATTGAATCAAGATTTCAGGGATATAAATTCGACACTAGAGGAGACCAAGGAGTAGCATGATTGAGACATCTAAAATACATTGGTAAACCCCCTTACATGTCACGCCCCGATCTCCCGCAGGCAATCGGCCGTTCTCGTTAGGCGGGAATCACCCTCGCCAGCGCTCCCGCGGAACGATCGCTTAACCCATCCGGGCGTGATGCCGCACGAGCGTGAGCCACGCCCGTGCAAGGCCATGGTTCATTGGCTGGCGGTTGGAGTTCTAAGCCACAGAGTCGCACAGATTGTCCGAGTGCAGCGGAGTCATGAACGCATAGGCGATCGGTAACAGGTTCACTGAGTCGACAAATATAGCGGAAGCATTGAAACAAGTAAAGTAATCTCTTTATTGATATGAACAAGTGTTACAGGCGGCGTATAGCCGAGATTACAGGTCGCTCAAGCCTCTCTCTCTGAACAGTAAAAGCGTGCCAAGTGGCTACAACTGTGGAATGATTGTACAGGCGATGGTCAGGCGATGTTCACAACTTATGTCTTGTATATGTGCTTCAGTCCCGGACGCACCGTTGCAAGGCTTCAAAGGGAACTCCTGGCCTTAGCACGCACGAAGGAGGCGTCCGCACCGTACGAGGTTCTCCCGTACCCTGCATACAAACTGGTGGATTATCAGTATATTGAATGCACTGGTGGGGAAGCTACTCGCCCGCTCGACAAATCCAAACACGTAATACAGGTTTCGTGCACAACTATTAAGCTGTCTTTCTAGTTGCCTTAGGATCAGTTTCATGCAGATATTGAATAGCTTATCGTGTCGGGCAGTGCGCCGTGCGATGTTTGAGGGAACACGGCGAGACTTACCAACTTACCATTTATCCTTCCCTGTCCAAGGCAAACATTGTTAATTTACGCACGGGCAAGTATAAACATTCAGGAGCATAGCATATGCAAACATGAGGGTCGTTATTTTCAGATCGTTCTGGTGTTCAGTTCATTGATGCTATGCAATGACTCGCACGCGGATTGCCGCTAAGCGAGGATGACTTATCTATATGAACATAAGTCGCTGGCGTAGCCATTTTGGACGATTTCACAGTCTCAAGACACAGAATGATATGCAACGCAGGTGGCGAGCCCCGCTGCATAACACCTTGCCCCATAACATACGACTGCTCATACGTCCCGTCCGGATCGGATCGGCTCCGGTGCCCCAGTGTAGCCGTCCGCGGGACTCAACATAACATACCTTGTGCACAAGCTGTCCGCGATAATGCAGGTCAGGGTCTATCCATATTCCATAGCTTGACATGATAATCATGAAACTTAAACTTAATCTGAACGAGCATATTGCTCCACGAGCTGGGATTCCATTAGTACATAACACGATCCTCGTTCAGATGCATACATAGCATGATTATCATTCAAGGTGAATTTACGTTCAGTATTTATTCTTGCTTAGTGCATTCCCCTGGTTCGGGGATTGCCTTAGATGACCTGACGGTCCCGGATACTTGCAGGGTCAATCATACACGGAACGACTGCTGAGTAGTCTCCCGAAGTTTGGATGAAAACATGGCAACATTCAAGCATGCGTTTCTAAGGGACATAAGCAGGCACGTTGCTCGGACCCGAAGGTAAGCCGAGAGTTAAAACCGTTAAGGGACTTAGCATGCGAGGGTCTGAACATAAGCAGTATTTTAATTTCCATGTTCTAGCAAGCCATACAAGTTGGGATTATTCCCTTAGCTAGGTGCGTTGGATTTATTAGCACGCAGGGGGTGAATCACCTAGCGACTAGCATAAATATTCCAGATTTTATGTGTGCTGGCTAAGCAAAGACAAGTTCACCGTAGCCACCCACCTTAGCGATGATTCGCCTCGGTAGAGCGATACGTCTGAGCGAGCCTCTGAAAGTCCAAGCCGGATCCCTGTAGGGGCAAGTCTGGATATCCTTTGCTTCTTGATCGAGGCAAAGCGGGTCGGGACAGCTGCACGATTGCCGATTGAGACGGCAGTCCGCTTGAGCGGAACGGGGTGTCACATCCTACCCAACTTAGAAAAAGTCTCGTCCTCGAGACTTACTAAGGACAAGCAGTAATCTAGGGTTGAGGCAATCCTAGACAAGTCATTTGTACTTGTTCATTTGGATCTTCACTTGCACAAGCATCGATCTTCTGCATATCGGTTAGACTGGATCGTGCGCACTTTCGAAGGGCCCCTCTAGCGTGAACACGTCAACCAGCTTAGTGATAGCGAAGTCTCAGCACTCGAGTTTCACCTTTTTCTAAGTCTTGGATGGTGCACTAGTTTAAGGAGTCCCTCGAATAGATGCATTCAATCAAACCTAGGGTTAGTGAAAATCTCGGACAAGCTACTAGCGATACTCTCAAGGGTTCGCACAGGTTGGCACAAAGGCCACTCGCAGCATACAACCAGACAAGCAAGCATATCATTCAAAACGTATTTTGAAAGTATTTAGACTTATTGTTGGAACATCCCATCGAGGCATTGAGAGAGAGCGTGCATATAACACACGAACGAGCTTTCTAAACAGAGATATCGAATCGAAGTCCAAAGGCGTAGAAGCCAGGCTCTGATACCAACATGTCACGCCCCGATCTCCTGCAGGCAATCGGCCGTTCTCGCTAGGCGGGAATCACCCTCGCCAGCGCTCCCGCGGAACGATCGCTTAACCCATCCGGGCGTGATGCCGCACGAGCGTGAGCCACGCCCGTGCAAGGCCATGGTTCATTGGCTGGCGGTTGGAGTTCTAAGCCACAGAGTCGCACAGATTGTCCGAGTGCAGCGGAGTCATGAACGCATAGGCGATCGGTAACAGGTTTACTGAGTCGACAAATATAGCGGAAGCATTGAAACAAGTAAAGTAATCTCTTTATTGATATGAACAAGTGTTACAGGCGGCGTATAGCCGAGATTACAGGTCGCTCAAGCCTCTCTCTCTGAACAGTAAAAGCGTGCCAAGTGGCTACAACTGTGGAATGATTGTACAGGCGATGGTCAGGCGATGTTCACAACTTATGTCTTGTATATGTGCTTCAGTCCCGGACGCACCGTTGCAAGGCTTCAAAGGGAACTCCTGGCCTTAGCACGCACGAAGGAGGCGTCCGCACCGCACGAGGTTCTCCCGTACCCTGCATACAAACTGGTGGATTATCAGTACATTAAATGCACTGGTGGGGAAGCTACTCGCCCGCTCGATAAATCCAAACACGTAATACAGGTTTCGTGCACAACTATTAAGCTGTCTTTCTAGTTGCCTTAGGATCAGTTTCATGCAGATATTGAATAGCTTATCGTGTCGGGCAGTGCGCCGTGCGATGTTTGAGGGAACACGGCGAGACTTACCAACTTACCATTTATCCTTCCCTGTCCAAGGCAAACATTGTTAATTTACGCACGGACAAGTATAAACATTCAGGAGCATAGCATATGCAAACATGAGGGTCGTTATTTTCAGATCGTTATGGTGTTCAGTTCATTGATGCTATGCAATGACTCGCACGCGGATTGCCGCTAAGCGAGGATGACTTATCTATATGAACATAAGTCGCTGGCGTAGCCATTTTGGACGATTTCACAGTCTCAAGACACAGAATGATATGCAACGCAGGTGGCGAGCCCCGCTGCATAACACCTTGCCCCATAACATACGACTGCTCATACGTCCCGTCCGGATCGGATCGGCTCCGGTGCCCCAGTGTAGCCGTCCGCGGGACTCAACATAACATACCTTGTGCACAAGCTGTCCGCGACAATGCAGGTCAGGGTCTATCCATATTCCATAGCTTGACATGATAATCATGAAACTTAAACTTAATCTGAACGAGCATATTGCTCCACGAGCTGGGATTCCATCAGTACATAACACGATCCTCGTTCAGATGCATACATAGCATGATTATCATTCAAGGTGAATTTACGTTCAGTATTTATTCTTGCTTAGTGCATTCCCCTGGTTCGGGGATTGCCTTAGATGACCTGACGGTCCCGGATACTTGCAGGGTCAATCATACACGGAACGACTGCTGAGTAGTCTTCCGGAGTTTGGATGAAAACATGGCAACATTCAAGCATGCATTTCTAAGGGACATAAGCAGGCACGTTGCTCGGACCCGAAGGTAAGCCGAGAGTTAAAACCGTTAAGGGACTTAGCATGCGAGGGTCTGAACATAAGCAGTATTTTAATTTCCATGTTCTAGCAAGCCATACAAGTTGGGATTATTCCCTTAGCTAGGTGCGTTGGATTTATTAGCACGCAGGGGGTGAATCACCTAGCGACTAGCATAAATATTCCAGATTTTATGTGTGCTGGCTAAGCAAAGACAAGTTCACCGTAGCCACCCACCTTAGCGATGATTCGCCTCGGTAGAGCGATACGTCTGAGCGAGCCTCTGAAAGTCCAAGCCGGATCCCTGTAGGGGCAAGTCTGGATATCCTTTGCTTCTTGATCGAGGCAAAGCGGGTCGGGACAGCTGCACGATTGCCGATTGAGACGGCAGTCCGCTTGAGCGGAACGGGGTGTCACATCCTACCCAACTTAGAAAAAGTCTCGTCCTCGAGACTTACTAAGGACAAGCAGTAATCTAGGGTTGAGGCAATCCTAGACAAGTCATTTGTACTTGTTCATTTGGATCTTCACTTGCACAAGCATCGATCTTCTGCATATCAGTTAGACTGGATCGTGCGCACTTTCGAAGGGCCCCTCTAGCGTGAACACGTCAACCAGCTTAGTGATAGCGAAGTCTCAGCACTCGAGTTTCACCTTTTTCTAAGTCTTGGATGGTGCACTAGTTCAAGACGTCCCTCGAATAGATGCATTCAATCAAACCTAGGGTTAGTGAAAATCTCGGACAAGCTACTAGCGATACTCTCAAGGGTTCGCACAGGTTGGCACAAAGGCCACTCGCAGCATACAACCAGACAAGCAAGCATATCATTCAAAACGTATTTTGAAAGTATTTAGACTTATTGTTGGAACATCCCATCGAGACATTGAGAGAGAGCGTGCATATAATACACGAACGAGCTTTCTAAACAGAGATATCGAATCGAAGTCCAAAGGCGTAGAAGCCAGGCTCTGATACCAACATGTCACGCCCCGATCTCCCGCAGGCAATCGGCCGTTCTCGCTAGGCGGGAATCACCCTCGCCAGCGCTCCCGCGGAACGATCGCTTAACCCATCCGGGCGTGATGCCGCACGAGCGTGAGCCACGCCCGTGCAAGGCCATGGTTCATTGGCTGGCGGTTGGAGTTCTAAGCCACATAGTCGCACAGATTGTCCGAGTGCAGCGGAGTCATGAACGCATAGGCGATCGGTAACAGGTTCACTGAGTCGACAAATATAGCGGAAGCATTGAAACAAGTAAAGTAATCTCTTTATTGATATGAACAAGTATTACAGGCGGCGTATAGCCAAGATTACAGGTCGCTCAAGCCTCTCTCTCTGAACAGTAAAAGCGTGCCAAGTGGCTACAACTGTGGAATGATTGTACAGGCGATGGTCAGGCGATGTTCACAACTTATGTCTTGTATATGTGCTTCAGTCCCGGACGCACCGTTGCAAGGCTTCAAAGGGAACTCCTGGCCTTAGCACGCACGAAGGAGGCGTCCGCACCGCACGAGGTTCTCCCGTACCCTGCATACAAACTGGTGGATTATCAGTACATTGAATGCACTGGTGGGGAAGCTACTCGCCCGCTCGACAAATCCAAACACGTAATACAGGTTTCGTGCACAACTATTAAGCTGTCTTTCTAGTTGCCTTAGGATCAGTTTCATGCAGATATTGAATAGCTTATCGTGTCGAGCAGTGCGCCGTGCGATGTTTGAGGGAACACGGCGAGACTTACCAACTTACCATTTATCCTTCCCTGTCCAAGGCAAACATTGTTAATTTACGCACGGGCAAGTATAAACATTCAGGAGCATAGCATATGCAAACATGAGGGTCGTTATTTTCAGATCGTTATGGTGTTCAGTTCATTGATGCTATGCAATGACTCGCACGCGGATTGCCGCTAAGCGAGGATGACTTATCTATATGAACATAAGTCGCTGGCGTAGCCATTTTGGACGATTTCACAGTCTCAAGACACAGAATGATATGCAACGCAGGTGGCGAGCCCCGCTGCATAACACCTTGCCCCATAACATACGACTGCTCATACGTCCCGTCCGGATCGGATCGGCTCCGGTGCCCCAGTGTAGCCGTCCGCGGGACTCAACATAACATACCTTGTGCACAAGCTGTCCGCGACAATGCAGGTCAGGGTCTATCCATATTCCATAGCTTGACATGATAATCATGAAACTTAAACTTAATCTGAACGAGCATATTGCTCCACGAGCTGGGATTCCATCAGTACATAACACGATCCTCGTTCAGATGCATACATAGCATGATTATCATTCAAGGTGAATTTACGTTCAGTATTTATTCTTGCTTAGTGCATTCCCCTGGTTCGGGGATTACCTTAGATGACCTGACGGTCCCGGATACTTGCAGGGTCAATCATACACGGAACGACTGCTGAGTAGTCTCCCGGAGTTTGGATGAAAACATGGCAACATTCAAGCATGCGTTTCTAAGGGACATAAGCAGGCACGTTGCTCGGACCCGAAGGTAAGCCGAGAGTTAAAACCGTTAAGGGACTTAGCATGCGAGGGTCTGAACATAAGCAGTATTTTAATTTCCATGTTCTAGCAAGCCATACAAGTTGGGATTATTCCCTTAGCTAGGTGTGTTGGATTTATTAGCACGCAGGGGGTGAATCACCTAGCGACTAGCATAAATATTCCAGATTTTATGTGTGCTGGCTAAGCAAAGACAAGTTCACCGTAGCCACCCACCTTAGCGATGATTCGCCTCGGTAGAGCGATACGTCTGAGCGAGCCTCTGAAAGTCCAAGCCGGATCCCTGTAGGGGCAAGTCTGGATATCCTTTGCTTCTTGATCGAGGCAAAGCGGGTCGGGACAGCTGCACGATTGCCGATTGAGACGGCAGTCCGCTTGAGCGGAACGGGGTGTCACATTACACTTCTGAATTTTTATACCTGCATGGGCCACTACTTAAATCGTGTCATGCCACATAACCAGAATACTGGAGAGCGGGGGCAGACAAATCCAGATATGTATGCCAGAGCACTCCACACCCCGAGATACGGTCATGAATGTCTAGACATGTGAGGGTTTTGCTCTATAATCCATCGGGCAGTCCTGGGTCAAGAATCATAGGTGTCTCAATCTCAAGCAAGCAAAAAGTTTACAAGATGTATGAATCACCAACATATAATAGTAAGGCATCCCAAACTATACATACCCATATGATCATCAAGCTAGTGCAAAAATGAAGAACTAGCCGAGTACAATGTTTCATGATCAGATCTAGCTATAGTCTAGAATATGCTTTACATGTCGGCCCACAGGCTAGAATGTCAAGACCCAAAATATGAGCTAAATACGTGCTCGGTGAGGAAGAAGAAACCCACTTATGTCCCCGGGTGATCCTCGTATTCACCATCTTGAGGTAGGAAGTACGGAAGATCCTGCAGTCCTGCTCCAAAATCTGGCCATAGAAAACTAGTAGGATCAGACCCCAAAACAACAAGTACCACAAGGGAGCCAAACTGATAAACTAAAACTAGCATATAGACAAATCAATAAGAATAGAAGGTGTATTAACAGTTAAATAAGTACAACGGGTAAAATAACAGTTAAGTAGTTCCGGAGTAATTAAACAAGGGCATCTGAAATCAGTACTCCGGTTACCATCTCCGGATCAGCTGCCAATAAAATTATGACATGACTAGACTAGACTGGAAATCAAACGATCACGACCAATCTTGCCTTACGGCTTGCTATCATTAGCTATCTAGGGTTATCACAGTCCTAATTACTAATACATGCAGTTTGAGATTCCTTACAGCCACATGCCCTGCAGACTATCTGGGTTATCTAGACGAACATGTACATATTATAGATATATCATGTATAATCATTTTTATCTTTTCTGGTAATGCAACACTCGACAGTGTGCTGGAAGTATGACTCTCACGATGGAGAGCTCCAAATCCATCAGGTATCGCTTGGATACCGGGATTGCATGTGGCCAAGAAATCTCTCTATATGCTTTCTACATTATTATTCTAGTTATTAGCCAGGATAATTATCAAGGATTCCCGACTGTGCTACTCAAGAATTTGCCTTAGACATGATGCAAGATAAGACAGTAACTTGACGAGTATAATCAAAATCAACCACGGGGATACATGCATGCAATACAGTTGCTATTAATAGTCTGGGTCAGGACAATTACATGAATTCTCAAGTCAGGAGGGCTCTACGTCGAGACACAATCAGGATTATCATTTATAATGTACAATCACTATATCATGTCGGGAAATCAAGATCAATATCAAGAATGTCACGCTCAGGAAATAACCAGGATTAACTAAAATAACGGGATTAAAAGAGAACCAAGAAATCATCAAGAGCTAAGCATGTTAAAGAGAATACTGGCATACAGACGTATAAATTAATAATTCAGGGTTGGCACATAACATCAGGCAAGAAAATAACATTCGCGCACAATAGATCAAAATCTCCATTGGTGCACAAACGGGTATTGGCGCACAAGTCACTATTCCAGGCAATTTTGGCGCACTTTGATACAAAAGTTCTTCGAGCAAAGATGGCACATAATTATATTAAAGTGCACTTCAAGGAGCTTGGCGCATAAGTCTATCATTGGCGTACAAATGAAAGTACCCAATCTACGACTTTAGCGCACTTTCATCAAGTATGCCAGTAGTGAGGTTGACGCACAAAAAAATGCATGAAGGTCTACTAAAAGATAAAACACAAGTTCCAAGATATGACATGACTCTGCAGTCGAGAACACAATTATCGAGAATGGTAAGAAGTCTTTGCTTAGTCATTAAGTAATACGAAAGGCTACAAAGTGTGCCGTCTATGGAGAATGCCACATAGTGCGCCACACAACAAAGTGCGTCATTCTCTAGAAAGGACAAAGTGTGCCGGTAAGAAAAGTTCACCAAAGTGCGCAAACTCTGCAATATCTGCAAAGTGCGCCAACTTGGCTTTTCAAGCAGTGGCGTACATTCTTGATGGCTTGCAGACCCATTCAAAGTGCACAAAGTAGGATTGGCATACTTTTGAAGGAATTGCCTTAGTACAAAATGTACGTTGGAGTAGAGAAGTGCGCCCAGAGTACTTAACATATCTTAGCGCACTTTCTAAGAAATTTATGAAAAACACACTAGCACTCTCACTGGAACTTCGCTTATGCGATAAGGGTTTCCTGTGTACTTTTGTATATATTCTTAGGCCAACTTACATTCTCTGACTTGATGTTCTCAGGCTCCAAGAGCAATCCAATCCAAGAAAAATAAAAATCATCAATGAGACAAGTTCTAAGTGTTGCCCAAACATAAAATCGATCAAATGATAAAACAAGCTAACTAATAATCAAAGCAAGATCCAAGATTGTTCCTTCGGTTGGCAAGATATACTTGCCTACAGTCAGGTTTTAGTCTAATACCAACACTACCAAGGTCACCCATGGTCAAGAACAAACTCGACTGCTTCTTTCTACAGGGGAAGAAATGACAAGAAAAAGAAATAAAAGGAAAAAAAAAGTAAAGGAAAGAGAATATGATTTCTTATATAGCCAAATGATTGATTGTAGGCCATTGGATCATAATCCATGCCTCTCACCCAGGTTCATCACAACCACCTACCAAGAAAACTAAGGGACTAACGGTCCAAAGCATGCAACTAAGAAAAACTTACAAAAATAATATAAATAATGCATGAATGGCATAAAGCAAGATGTAAGAAATTAAACAATAAGCAAGCTATACATATATAATACGCGTATATCGGATACTTATACTAGAATAGTGAGATGAGTCTCACAACTCTCTCCTTCTTAGAAAATTTTGTCCTTGAAATTTTAATAAGGTACAGGATCTAACAAGAAAACCCTGGGGACATGCAATCAAGGTAAGTAAGGGCATACGAAAATCAAGCACAATCCTAGAACAAGACAAGCAGGCACAAGAAAAGATTAGGGTATGAGATATTCGAAAAAGTATACCTCATAAGTCAAACAAATATGGGTATCAAGCACGGATATCATCCTCTTGCTCCCAAGTTAACTCGCCCGGTTGAGTGATGCCCCCAAGCAACTCGGACTAACCGAATAGTCTGGTTCTTGAGAATCTTCTTTATCCAGTCCAAAATGGATATAGGTCTCTCCTCATATGAAAGGTCGATACCAATAACCAATTCTGAATGATCCAGGACATGGCTTGAATTCGGTATATACCGTCGTAACTGAGATATATGGAAAATTTTATGTATCTCTCGAAGCGATGGCGGAAGAGCAAGACTATAAGAAATATATTCCACTTGCTTGAGGATATCGAACTGACCAATATACCATGGACTAAACGTTCCCCACACACCAAATTTGATGACTCCTCGGGTAGACAAAATTTGAAGGAATACATGGTCGCCGATAGAGAACTTAAGAGGTCGTCGATGCGAATCGGCCCAACGACGCTGACAATCTTAAGCCATCTTAAGATACTTCTGGACTTGTTTGACTGCCTCAACTGTGTGGGCTATCATCTTGGGACCAAGAAATTGCCTAACTACAGGGGATCTGCACTTTCTGCCATACAGTGCCTTGAAGGGTGCCATTTGGATACTTGCCTGGAAACTGTTATTGTAAGAGAATTCGACCAAGTACAAGTGATCCTCCCACGAACCAAAAGTCAAGGGTACATGATCAAAATATATCTTCTAAAGTCTGGATCGTACGTTCTGACTGGCCATCTTTTTGGGGATGATAAGCTGTACTGAATTTCAGACGGGTACCCAGACTCTGCCAAAAGTGAGATATAAAGCTAGAATCTCTATATAATACGATGCTGGATGGCACTCCATAAAGTATGACAATATGATTTATATATATCCGAGCTAACTGCTCTATAGACTGTCTCACTCTGAAGGAGGGAAAGTAAGCAACGTTCGTGTGTCAATCTACTATTACCCAAATTATATCTTTGCCAGATGGGGATCTAGGAAGACCGGTCACAAAATCTATAGTGATATGGTCCCACTTCCACTTCAAAATTGGTAAATATTGAAGAAGTTCTACTGGTCTCTGATGCTCAGCCTTGACTTGCTGACAAACAAAACATCAGGAGACAAATCGTGCTATCTCCCTCTTCATTCCATTCCACCAGAAATGCTGAAGAATATCTCTGTACATCTTTGTTCCTCCTAGATGAACGGAATACTGAGAACTGTTGGCTTCTGACATGATCTCTTGATGGATATCTCTACTTGGTATGCAAAGACGATTACCAAATCAGAGAGTTTCGTCACTATGAAAGCTTAGTTTTTCTCTACGCCCTGCCTCATACTCTGCTCTGAGATGCTGAAGCTTAACATCTATTGGTTGTGCTACCTTGATTATTTCTACTATACTGGACTGAACTTGCAGACCAACCATCACTGTTGTGTTTCCAGGCAATACTACTTCTATGCCCATCTCCTGAAGATCTTCTAATATTCTTTGTTGCGTTGTCAATAAATAGGCTCCTGCTCTCTTGCTCAAGGCATCTACTACGACATTGGCCTTCCCAAGGTAATACTGAAGGTCAAGATCATAGTTTGTCATCAACTCTAGCCATCTTCTCTGTTCTATATTAAGATTCTTTCGAGTAAAGACGTACTTCAAACTCTTATGATCAGTATAAATCTCTACCCGATCTCCATATAGGTAATGCTGCCAAAGTTTTAGTGCAAAGGTAACTGTTGCTAACTCCAAGTCAAGTGTTGGATAATTCTTTTTATGGTCTAGAAGTTGCAGAGATGCATAAACTATAACCTTACCATGCTGCATAAGAACACACCCTAGTCCTTTTCCTGGTGCATCGTAATATACCGTGAAACCACTTGTCCCATCTGAAAGCGTCAAAATTGGTGCCGTAATTAACTTCTGCTTGAGCTTCTCGAAAGAGGTTTGATATTCATCTGTCCAATCAAAGTGCACATCCTTACGAGTCAATTGTGTCAAGGGCACAAAATTTTTAGCAAAGTCTGACACAAATCTTTGATAATATCCTATTAGTCCCAGGAAACTACAAACTTCTGCAACTGTTCTAGGTATTGCCCATGTCTCCACGGATTCTATCTTCTGGAGATCCACTTCAACTCTATATTTTGCAATAATATGCCCTAAGTATGAAATACGATCAAGCCAGAACTCGCACTTACTGGCATATAACTTATGTTCTCTAAGGATTTGAAGAACTGCACGAAGATGCTGCTCGTGCTCTGCTTCACCTCGACTGTAAACCAAGATATCATCAATGAACACAATCACAAACTTGTCCAAGTATGGCATAAAAATATGATTCATGAGATCCATAAATACTGCTGGCGTATTGGTTGCTCCAAAGGGCATTACTAAAAACTCCCAATGTCCATATCTTGATCTGAATGACGACTTGGGCATATCTTGCTCTCTGACTTTGATCTGATGATATCCCGACAGCAAATCAATCTTGGAAAATACTGCTGCTCCACTAAGCTGATCGAACAAGTCATCCATCTTTGGCAAGAGATACTTGTTCTTGATGGTTACTGTGTTGAGGGTATGATAATCAACACATAATCATGACGTTCCATCCTTCTTATTCACTAGAAGCATTGGGGCTCCCCAAGATGACCCACTAGCACGAATGAATTTCTTGGTTCTCAATTCTTCAAGCATTCGGTACAAGACTTCTAACTTTGGTGGTGCCATCATGTAGACTCCCTCTGACACTGGTGCTGTTCCTGGAAGTAGATCAATGATAAACTCTATCTCTCTTTCTGGTGGCATGCCTGAAAGCTCTTCTGGGAACATATCTGGAAACTCACAGACCACTCTAGGGAATTGTACTCCTTCTGTTACTGCCATTCTCATGATTGCTGACGGAGACTCCATCTCTCCTCTAGAAAATAAGAATTCTTCCACTCCGGGGATACGAAAGATAACCTTGCCATCATGGCAATCTATCATCGCATATCGGGCACTCAACCAATCTATTCCTAGGACGACGTCATAATCTCCTATAGAAAATTCTATCAGTCTAGCGAAAAAATCTCTCATGCATACTACGACCCGACACGAAGTATAAACTCTATCTAATCCCACGATACCGTTACCAATAAGTATATTGAGTCTTAGTGATAATGATTCGGGTTCTAATCCAACTCGTATCACAAATCGTACAGACATAAAGGAATATGATGCACCAGAATCAAACAATACTGAAGCTAAATGAGAGTTGACGAGAATGGTACCTGCCACCACCTCACCTGAAGCTAGTTGCTCTCCCACGGTGAGTGCCATGGCCTGGCCTTGTCCTATCGGTGCTGGTCCTCGCTACTGCAGACCTCCTTGCCTAGCTTGTACTTGAGCTTGGGCCTGCACATACTGTTATGGCCTCTGCTGTTGGAATAATTGAGACTGGATCGACAAAGGCCTCTGACCCTAGAGTTGCTGAACCAGCGCTGGCGCCCTATTCTGGGGTCCAGCCGGGGAGAATGATGATTAACTAGCTCTGTTTGGGCAAGATCCTACTCTGTGGCCTAGTGCTCTACAGGCTAAGCATAACCCTTGTGCTTTGCGGCACTCTGATAAAACGTGTCATGGTTTTCCATAATGAGAACATCCCACTGAAAGAGATGACCTCTGCTGCTGTGGACGTGTCAGAGCTGGGCGCTTAAACGATATTATCGAAGTTGTCCTGGTGGAGGTTCCTGTCACGACCCGCACCCGATATAGGAGCATGAGTACGTTGGTACGTCCAGCCTACGCCGCAACATCAATGGTAGAACACTGTCTAGGTCACAATACTAGCTAATCAATCTCACATGAATATCCAACTCCATAAGAAGACACAAATATCACAATATAATCTAAAAATACTCAATCACAGAACTAAAGCACGATAAGATATCGGAGAACATAAACGAAATACAAGACAAGTCTAAACAACAAAAATAGTCTAACCTGCAACCAATAACATCCAAATATCCAAGTATGGCAGAAACAAGTCCTTTAAGTCGCAGTCTGAAAAACTATTTTCAGTTAGGATGGAGCGAAGTACAAGCACTAACAGCAGTTCCATGTATATTGACAAAAACTATAATACAGTATAAAGAAATACAAGATGGATATAAATACTGGCAATAAGAAATACTGGAGATAATGAAATACTGGAAGTAGAAATATTGGAGCATATATCATCATCAACGGTATAACTAGCAATGAACAGAAATACAAGTGCATGCTAGAACAATGAACTAGAATATAAGTGAATGCTAGAACAATAACTGGAACATAGGGAAATGCTTGATCAATAAACTAGAAATACATGTATAGACTAACTAGCTAAGTGTGTGAAACATCAACATATCATGTGATCGGCTTGGGACTGATCAGGCTTGCTATGTATGACTAGCTATGATTCATGTAAGGTCAGGCTAACCATCCAGTTAGCTATGATGCGAGCAATAGTCAGGCTAATCATACATAACAGGCTATGAGGCATGTAATGGTCAGGCTGCACCGACGTGAGGTGTGGGTGAGCTATGATTCATGTAGAGTTGGGTATGATCACATAATTTACTAATATTTCTCCGTCCCCAGCTAGCACGATGTATCCCAATCATGACTCCTCGTGACAGGTCTCGATGATGCCAACTCGTGTATCCACAATGTCAGAATCATGTACGCTATACAACTAGAATCATAGAGATGATCAACATAATGAAAACTGTCAGAGAATGTACTCGCCTGTGGTCCTCTGCTGGAATTACCAATGTCCTGTTTCCGAAATCTTGTCTGAACAATCCAACAGTCCTATAGACATAATTTAATAATAATAGAACATCAGTCGTTACACTAACACACAATCATAAATACACTGAACTCAGAGACTACGCTAGGGGTGACACTGGTCAACTAACAGGGTCAAGTGTGCGTCTAACTGCACGTGTGTCACATCTTCAAATGCTGTGCAAAATCCGACAGTCAATTCACTAACACCTAGGGTCATACAGTATATATATATATATATATATATATATATATATATATACCAATTTAATTATTATACACATACGCGTACGCATACGCACACTAGTCATTAGGTTCACCGACGCAGGGTCTTATGATCAACCAACTAAACCTGTCATGACACGATATGCTAAAACTCTACACTATTCACACATGCACATAAAATCACGAAGAGGGCGGCTACGAACCTTGGCGGGCACGTACAGGGTCGAGGGAGGCTGATGCTGACTGGAGACGGCGAGGTAAAATAGGTCGACGATGACGACGATGATGATGACGATGGTGATGATGATGATGAAGGTGATGATGATGTTGATGATGATGAAGGTGATGAGGATGGTGATGATGATGATGATGATGACGATGATGAAGGTGATGATGATGGTGATGGAGTTGTTGTTAACGGTGGCTGTGGTGATGGGGACGAGGTGGCTCGGTGGTGATGACGAGGAGATTCAGGCGAAGGGGAAAAGGTTGTGGGGCAGAGCTGTTGCAGAGGCGGGGATGAAGTTGATGCTGGAGATTCAGTAGGTCGGGATGGCCGAAGGAAAGGTGAAGAACGATGATGGCTGTGGTTGTGCGGCGGAGACTGAGGTCGAAGATCGATCTCAGGCGGTCGGGTTGAGGGGAGTCGACGCCGGTGGGAGGTGAGGAGATGTCGAGGGAGGTCCGGCGGCGTCGCCTGGGTTCGGGTGATCAAGAGTCGGGGAAAGGAGATCGGGAAAGGGAACTCAGGGACGGTCATAGTGGTGGAGGGTGTTGGCTGGCAGGCGGGTATATCGTCGGTGCAGGCGGAGCACAGCAGGCTCAGGCGGGCTTCCGGCTGACAGTGGTGGAGGATGTGGTGGTGAGACATGGAGATGGCCGGGGAAGATAACTGCTCGTCGTGGATGGCCGGGGGTCGACTGATGGAGGCGGTCGGGAACAGTGGAGACGGAGGTTGGGAAGAGGAGAAGATGAAGAAGAAGAGGGTGGTCGAGGTCGAAGATGAGTTGCTCGGTGGTTGATGAGGGAGGAGGACGGTGGCGGGCTCAGGCGCTCGGGGAGGTCTGCTATTGATGGCGGGGCTGCTGTGGTCCAGTTGGCGGAGGACGGGGCGGGTGTAGGCTGTGAATGGAGAAGAAGGCTGCTCAGGGTCGAGGGAAGTCGGGGTCAGGTGTTGGTCGTGCTCGGGGACTCCGGGTGGGGCATGGGGAAGAGGAGGAAGAAGGTGGTCGTGAGGCGGGCTCAGTCGGGATATTGGCGGAGATGGTGGCATGGGTGTTGACAGCAGAGAGATGGCCGGGTAAGAGGGTCGGGGGTGATCTCCGGAGGGAGGAGAGGGTGATGGTGATGATGAATAGTTTAGGATTCGGTTTAGGGTTAGGTTTGAGTTTGATGTAGGTGGTGATGTAGATGAAAAATAATGGAGGGTGATAGTTTTTTGCATGAGGGAGAAGATGATGATGCTAGCCTAGGGATTAGGGCCGACCATGTGCCTCATTGGGATGGGGTTAGCATTGGGAAAGAGATTAGGATGAGGGTTTATATATATAATGGTGTGTGTGGTGAGGATGGTGTTACATTTGAATGAGGGGTCAAGATTAAACATGGGGGGAGAGGGTACAAACAAAAGAGGAGAGAGGGAGAGAGTGGATCGGTCAATGAGGGAGGGGGTGATTCTTCATGTGCCTTGACCAATAGGATGGTGACACCTCATTGCACTTTTGTATAAAAGTCCCCAACAATTGAAAAATTGCACAAAAGTAGGTTTTTGGGATTTAATGAGGGAAAACACCATGTTTGGTGTGATGTAGTGTTTAAAAAGAATGTGTGGTGTTTAGTATGAGTCTTGAGGGTGTGAATGTGGGTTTTGCTTTGGTGTTGGGTCTAGTTTTGGGTCAAGTTAGGTCCTTACACCAATTTAATTAAAATTAATGTAAATGGTGTTCTAAAATTAATTGGAAGTACATGGGATTAAAATTAAGTGGGACACAAGTGTCATGGACATAAAAAACTCAGAATAGAATATTGTCATAATTTGGGTTGCATAAAACGGGTCAAGATTGTGTCTCCAATTTTGATTGGAACGCACATAGATACAAAGTTGAATTTATTTAAAATTTAAAATAAACGTCCATAACGAATATTGTGCGACTAAAATAAAGCACAAGAGAGCATATTTATGATTTACACAAGGGTCAGAATGGAAGGCTGGCACGTCTAGGATAAAGGTATAAAATTTGTTGGAAGACAAAAGCTAGTGTAGCGCTCCAAATATCGAAGCAACGGTAAGGTACAACAATCAAATAAAATCACAATAATAATTATAATCCCCAATAAATAAATCCCAAAAATACTAATTAAATCCATAATCCTATAATTTGGTCAGTGGTTCATCTAGTGGGCTTCTAGGTCTAGTCTACTAACTCATGCATTAAAGAACACTACACATAATATATATATATATATATATATATATATATATATATATATATATATATATATATATATATATCATGCAATTATTTAAAATAAATACACACAATACTTATAATAAATAAAATGACAAAATTACCCCTATTTTTAGAATGTGGTAGTGACAAGTCTACCCTCCTTAGAAAAATTTTGTCCTCGAAATTTGAGATCCTCAAAAGTTGTTTTATTTATTTATATTATTTTAGCATCAAAATTTAAATTCATCAAACCATATAATCATGAAGTAATCCATAATGTTATTTCACAAAATTTTCAAAATTCTATAAATATCATATTCCTGAGAACTTCAAATTTAAAAATCAAATTCTATTCTTATCATAATCTCCTCCAAAATTTTAAGTTAATAACTAAATACAAAAAAAATTAATATCCAATCCTCTAATTGAAATACAATCAATGCATATTTATAAAATTTAAATCCTTATCCCAAAAATTTGAATTCAAACTCTAATCCATTAGTGATCTTATTCCTCGATTTCTTTTTTCCACACAATACTCAAATAATGTAATACTTATAAAATCTTCAAATATAATATTTAAAAATAAATCTATATCTTGCAGTCAAATAAATATAATGATAATCTCCTTAATTTTCTCGAATTTTAATGACAAATCCAATCATATCATAATCTTCATAAAAATTAATGATTTAACAAAATCGTTAATTCTGTCATATTAAATTCTTAACTCTTTATTTAAATTAATGTTTATCCTCAAAATTTAAGGCACCTTGTCTCTCTGTCCAGTCATAACTTCTTTATTAATCTCCACTACGGTCAAACCCCCAACGATCAAAGTCTAAGAAAATCCTACTTACCGTCGATACAACATACAATCTAAAAAAAACATGTATGGTTATGGTCTGTTTTGTCATGGTATTGTAGTATCTGTCAGGGTGTACTACTAACTACATTCTAGCAAGAGAATCATTGATACAAACTATGGTTCTAAAAATCAATCAATCAATCAATCAAACAGACAAAAAATAAATAGAAGGAAAAGAACAGAACATAGCCTTCTAACCCATACTTGGACATCTTCAACCTCTAACATGCACTTAACTCTGGCACATTCACTCACTAATTTCTATCCCTATGCACTAATACCCATATCAACTAATTACTAGTCCACAAGATACCCATGGATACATCCTCATTGCACACATCTGTCTATTAATACCAAGATCTGCTACCAAGGACCTCTAACACAATCATAGGTCAAATGATGCATCCAAAGTTTGATACTCCTATCCCTTTAGGTACCACTATTTCTATTACTAGCACGTCCACTGCTAGCGCTCTTACCTACTACAATTGTTTATACTAGTTGTTCTTATCACTCAAGTGCATACAAAGTGCAACACACCACACTAAATAGTTCTCTCTCTAATATAACTCTAGATGGACACCCAAGTCAGTTTGCAGTGCCATCTCAGACATGCTCAAGCCAACAAATCCTTACACATGCACTTCATCCACTCATATACTGTTATACATTTCTTACCCATCACAAAATTTATCCTCAAAATAAAACCCTCAAAATTTAACTTCTCGAACAATTTAAAATAAAATGCATGTACTTTCCTCAAAAGTCAAATATTCAAATATTAAGATAAAATTTTAATCATTTCCAAAAATCTTTATAGCTTTGACTATGTTTATTGAATTGAATTTGAATCCTCAAAAATTTTAATGACATAAAATCTTAACTCCTCAAAATTCAAAAAAATTGAAATTTATTCC